>BMAT01005384.1:283437-293450 GCA_019649035.1 Elysia marginata | reverse complement strand
TATCACGAGCAGAGCATTGCCTAGGCTATCCCTTTCTAGGCTTCACGCAACATTCTTTGATCACATGCAGTTTGTTTGGTCGACCGCTGCTGAAACAGACAAATCTGTCCTAGGAATAAAATTATTTACCAAGTCTATAATTACTTGGTGTGAGTGAATAGGTTCCGATCAAGAAGCCACTGCTTTGTCCAGTACCTTCTTGCATTTGCCCTCGATTTGTTTTTTCTACGTATCAAAGCATACACAATTATACCTCGAACACCTTTTTCGTATTCAGACATTTCCTTTAAAAAAAAAAAGCAACAACCAGTTATCAAGTGAAAAGACAGCAGCGCAGCAGTCGCGCAAACAGCTGAAGTGATAGTCACGGCGGAAATAGTTTTGGAATGGCGCTGAAAAATATCCTGGGTTGGGAACCCAACGTGTAGGGAGGAAAATTTCCTGAGGCCCAGGCTAAGTTGAGGCACTAGTGCTGACCCTGTTCCATTGGTATGTACGTGAGTGGGGGGCTTAAGTATACTCTTACAGTTCTCTTGGAAGATTAAGGAGCACAGATTAAGTCTAAACTGACTTTTTTTTTAATTAGGTAGGTCAGGGTAGCCATAATTGATCAGGTCACCAGATTTGAAAAGATTTTACATTAAATTTCAAAGTTAAGTTACATTTCTACATTACTCAATTAAAAATTACAAAAACTATATGAGAAAAAGCTCTGTCTGGGGCATTCTTTAAAAAAGATGATACATAAAATCATTTTGATTTTGACTGAGGCAACTACAAAGTTGGACTGCTGTGTTTTAAGTGTTAAATTTAAAAGAACCAATGACACAATTTTAATTTTTTTTTAGCCTTTGATACCTTTAAATTATTCTGCTAAGTCGCAGTGGGTGGAACTACAGGGCCTGGATTCCATGATGGAGGAGCCGCGCACACACACACGATAAAAAATCCAAAGTGGTTGTTCCTGACATGTTTTATTCACTTGACAGCCTTGATGATTTCACTAAGTTCCAGCCAGCTCAGCGTGAAGTTTTTGTATCTAATTAACAACCATAGTCTATATCTATCATCATGTACCATTCGTTCTTCCACTTACACACACGCAAAAGTTGGTTCATTACGTAGGCATTTATTATTTATTAAAAACAAACGACGTAGACGTGCATCTATAGGAGATCAAAGGCATCAATGCGAGGACCACTCCAACCTGTTTTCAAGAGAGAAAAATTGCGAAACTGAAACAAAACTCGATACATTACATGTTCATTATTTTCAAGCTCAAAACGCCGTACGCATTCTCTTTCCCTTTCTCTATGCTGCTGCGCCCCTTCCCTTCTCCCATCGCTTGTAAATGTAATGTGTGGTGCCCATTTCAAAGATCCTTTGATAAATCCACTAGATCATAGATGTCTTAATTCATTTCTCCCCTGAAAAATTGTTTTCCTTGGAATTTCCTACTAAGCTCTGCCTCTGACTTTTTAGGAAGCTTAAACCACTGTCTCATCTTCATTGTGATCACTATCTCATCAAATAGATAGAGCATAGTTGTCAAACATTCAACACAATCACTTTTTCTTTAACCCATTGAAACTTTTGCTTTCAGACACTACGAAAATCCTTAGTTACAGGCTCAACTTAGAGGACAAACAGAAATCGAAAATTCTCTACAAAATTTTAGCCTTCAAAAAAGGGACAGTTAATTTTACAGAAAGGGGAAAGAAATTTCCTATCAAACTGCACAACTGTGGCAAGACCCAAGAATTTTTTTAAAGAGAACATCACCAAAGACCAGCTTTCTCAGAAAAAAAAGTGACATTTAAGGAACAAGACGTTGGTGAAGCACTTTAGGGTGGATCCAAATTACTTCAAGATGCTCGATTATATCTACATGTTCTGAGAGAGATGTGCCAAGATTTCATCCCATCAGAAGGCTGGCTTAATTTATTGAAAGAGCGGCACAGCTTGAATTTTTAAATTAAGGGAAAATGTCTATCTAACCCACTCCCACTTTATCCATGGACCCCGGCTACATGTCTCCTAATTGACTCTCTAAATTTATAAATGAATGCATTGGCGGTGTAGAGGAAGGTGCGACTGGGGGTGAACGGGGTACTGCGTTGAGAGTTTACTTGCATCGAATAGAGATAGGGAATGATTCTTGCTCCTTGATGTTCATGCCATGTGGTTTTGTAGTGCCGTGTGTGTGGATCCAATGAGTTTCTTTGTTCAAGACACTGATGTTTTCTGAGCCTGGGAGTTGATCAAAGGCAATGGTGTTGACATGTTGATGGGTTTGGTCATCAAGGTTAAAATGTTTGGCTACAGATGTGCCTCTGTCGTTGTCAATGTCGATTCTGTGGCTAGTAATCTAGGTCCTGCATTGTTTTGCCGATGCACTACAGTGTATTTCCTGATCACATTCAGCAAACAATCCTTTAAGATGGACAGATGATTTATACCCAAGGTTAGGTCGAATTCAAAATGCGTCTAAAAATATATTATTCATATGTATAAATCTAACCTTTTTTTTCTATCTCAACAGGAAGGTTACAGTCAAGACAAAAGAAGTCTACGAGTGGAGCTACAAGGGTATGCTTGCTCTTCTATATAGTTTTCTTTGTCAACTTTTTATTCAATAATAAGAGTTGCAAGTTTATTAATATTATTCTAAAAATCAAGATTTCTCTAGTATGCAATTAATTTTTTTTCTCTATTTAGTATATTTTACATGAAAGTACATGCTATCAATAATTTTTTTATAATAGCAATAGAAGATATACTTAAATGACTGTTGCAAACTTCTGCAAGTAGATACTTAAAATTTAGTTATTTTAAAAATTCCAGATTTAATCAATGAACAATGAATTGAATATCTAGGGGCATTTAAATTTAGAGGAAATTATCTCTTTTCTTATTAACCTCTTGCAATTAGAACTCACAACCCATATACATCTCTTTTCTCTCAATTAAAGAGTCTTAGTTGTTAATTTTTCATTAAATCAATTGTTTGAGTTTCCCACGTTCAAATGGTTTACTTTTCCTCAGATGCCGGACCTCACAAACCCTGAAGCCATGCAGAGATTTTTTCTTCAGGAGGTACAAAAGGGGGAAGAGTTGCTGGCCAGTGGTAAGTAGAACTAGAAGGACACTGTTGATTATTTATCCTAATGTTTTTGAGAGATAAAGTTTCTAAGTTCTGTTTGATAAGTGAAAATTTCAACTTCTTTTATTTTGTGTGTGTGTTTAAAGGACAGTGGAGGCTGGGCTCATTTAGCAGGTATTAGACTTTAGTTTAATAAACTCTCACACTCTCTATCCTTTAAGTAAATGACTTTAATGTACACATGTTTTCATGTGTCCCATGGCTTTTCTCTATATCAGTGATATACTATAGTTAGCTAGATGGGCTAACGCTATGTTAGCGATCACAGCTTTGTGTGACTTCACTGCACAGGCTCAGATAGCGAAGTAGAACTCCCTGCCTGTGTAACTTTGATCCCGGAAGCGGAGGTGAAGGCACTTAGGAGACAGAAGAAACATAAAGTTAAATCCATTGGAAAGCACGCCCCAGCCTGTTACTTTCCTTTAAACAATATGAATATGTTGTTTTATTTTTATTTCTTCATCAATGCGCTTTACGATTTATTTAGAAAACTAGTATTTATTAATCTAACACATTCAAGTTCGTAGCCTATCTCATAACTGTGGAAATAAGTCGCATATCCAATTTTTCAATGTGCGCATCCAATCACTTGAAGCTCCTGCCTAGATCTAGAATCTAGATCTAGAACTAGCTAGATTCGGCGATAGAACCGAAACAATGTCATATCGTGTGTTATCGCTCGAAAAACTTCCATTCATTTTTCCAAGACTAAATTGAACTTGTAGGCTATCTCGTAGTGTCTGCAATTTATTCATTTTCATATTCCAACTAGATCTACTTAGGCAGTATTACAGGCCTACACGCACAATGGAAACCGCGCTCATTGTTCTTTTGAAATAGTTATAAACTTATGTTTATGGGCCTAGGTCTACCATATATTATAAATAAGACTATTCACCTAAGTTGCCACTCTTCACTTTCTTTCTTTTTTATTTGTTTCTATACTCTAGTATAATAAAATGCCGCTTAGTTATTTTTTCCTTGTTCAGTCGTATATTGTAAGATCAGTTTTGCATTCAGGCATTAGCTTGTTGTTGTAGGTGACTTAGTATACCTACATTAGCAATTATTTTATATGGGCAGAAGCTTTTTTTCAACACATATTTGGATAGGTATTATTCTGTACTGTAAGCAAGACAATATTTAATATAAAATTGTGTAAAATCACACATTTAGCATTGGAATTTTTTATGCAGAAAAATAGTGGAGAGGGCCTTGTTGTGTGGCCTGGAATTGCTCTAATAGACAATATAAATGAACAGAATCTGATTCATCATACAGAAACCAGGACATATCGTCATTTTATTCTAACATACTGTAGCAGTAAGATTTGTGAACAGCATATATATGTGTAGTCTTTATTTTTAAAAATTTTGTATTTAAATCTATATAAACAAGTTAGGTTTTGTTCCGTCTACCTCCAGTAGAACATACATACATTATTTCAATAGTAATAACACTGTAATAAAAATCAACAACAAAACATTAATAATTACAACAGCCACAAAAAATAACAACAACAGTATTAACAACAATAATAAAAATTATTATAATAATAATTATTATTATAATAGTAATGATAATAATAATAATAATAATAAGAAGAAGAAGAAGAAGAAGAAAAGGCCGTGGGTTTTAGTTCTTTTAGATTAATAATAGGCCTGCAGTGTGAATGTAGATAATAGTCAAGAAAAAGAAGCAAAAGAATAGACAAAGAGAGAGGGGGTAGAGGGAGAGAGAGAGAGAGAGAGGGAGGTGGAGACGGGGGGAGAGAGTAGATATGGTAGTTCAAGCGCTATAGGCCTAGCGGGGTGTGGGAGTTCTACTGGGGATGGCGCGGACCTCCATTTTGTTTCATGGCGGCCTCACCGGAAGTCCCATCTATCTAACTATAGCATATCACTGCTCTATATATATTTCCATGCCTCACAATTACAGTGGCACCTGTATGATATCCAACAACACCTGGAATTACAATAACTAATAGTATAATAAAAAGATGGTTAATTCCCCATTTTTCTCTCTTTGGATCTTATTTCCACCATAATTTATTTTTGAAATTACAAGAACACAATCACTTATAATATAGATAATAACAATTAAAGGGCTATAGAAATCAACATGAAGGGGCCAAAGAAGTCTTTCACAAAACACTCATCATTTAAGCATCTCAACTCAAGCTTGCTTACTTACTGTTATGCTTAACAGATCATCCAGACCTGCCAACATTACGGTTTGCCCGTAATTTATTACGGTGGCGCGAAAAAAATTACGGGTTACGGACAACTACCGTAAAATTACGGCCTGTTGATAAGCGTAGGTCAAGGTTACTCAGAATGTTTCGTTTTGTACCCGTAAATGCGATCCCGGTATTGAAATGGTCCGATCGCCGGTATTGAAATGGTCCGATTACAATGCTACGTCGCGTGATGAAGTTATCGATAGGTAGGCCTACATGTACATTGTATGTGTAGGCACAACCGGTCAAGTAATATATGGAAGTGAGTTGTGTAGGCCTATGGCGTGGCAGTCCGTGAACGTAACCCATTTCCGATTTTCTTTTTATCAAATGTGTACATTTTTCTTCCGAGTAGCCTTATCACAGCCTGTAGGATATTGAAGTTAAACTTTTTAGGTCAAGGTCACAATACTTCATATTCCTGTGGTCCAAAACCCGACTCTATGCCATTGATGCTTGTGGTCAGTGCATAGGGATGTGCATGTTGTGTTCACATGCGAACAATAGAATGATAAGAAAGGAGTGACTCCGCCTCAGATTTTAGAGCGTGGCCCTTGTATGCTCGCAATAATCTGATGGTAGGGATGCAGAAGCCACTAATCTGCATCTAAGGGTGCCTTTCTTTGTTTTATTGTTTGATTAATACTGTATGGCTATAAGTAACCATACAGACGTGGGGGTAGGGATCACTCAGGTGTGTGACCATTTTGCAAGCACGGCATTGTAGCCCTTGGCCCTGAAAGATGTCAAGGCTATACTAACCGAACCAATGAAAAAGATGATGAAACTGAAGTGAAAGTAAAACTGAAAGTGCATGACATACTTATGCCTTTAGGTTCATAGATATAACGAGGACAAACTCCCCTAACTATTTGAGGTCGGTACTCTATAAACAATGAACGGGGAAAGAAGAAAGTGTTAACCAAGCGAAAATTTATATGTAGTTTCAAATCCAGACGATTGTATAATGAAGACGAGTGCAAACTTTAACTAGATCTACACTTTTTAATGACGAGAATCCTGAGACTAGTCACTATGCCTATCATTGTATCAAACCTTAACTAAACATCGGTAGATTTAATGCTATTGTGGATGATTAGGACTAGCTCTAGATCTAGAGACTAGACCAAGCATCATCGCGAAAAAAGTTGCTAGAGACATAGAATGCAATGTTGTCACAAATTCACAGTAAACATTCATTTATAAATTTAAGGACAAGATGTTCCAATGTGCCTATGACCTAGATCTAGATCTGTGCTGAGCCAAACAATGACTATGTTAGAGAGTCATAAATTATTAAAAGAGAGTAAGAAAATAGCATAAATTAACACATATGATAGAGCATCATCGTGCACAGAATCTGAAATGGTAGATTGATCTCTAGTAAGGATCTTATTTTGCTATTCTTTTTTTTTTATTCAAAACCAAATGTTTTCTCTTTCCATGCAGAATGCTCTCACCTAGCTCTACATAGAATAGATGTAGCTGTCTAATAAGTACACCAGATCATTGCTTAATTTTGCAAGATTTAGTTCAGGAGCTCTAAATTGAAGGGCTTCCTTATAAATGTACCACTTAATTTCTTGAATATTGCTGTGATTGAAATGGCACAATCCCATCATTCTTAGTTCTACTTCTAGCAATTATCTAGAGATAGAGGATTGATTGTAAGTTGTAACCAACTTTCTCTTTCTCTCTCTTTTTTTTTTTTTTTTTTGGTTTACGCGTTGCGGTATTACTGTGGACTTTGAAAAAATTACTGCGAGTAAACCCTAATATTACTGTGAAGCAAAATACAGGTTGGCAGGTCTGCGAGATACTCTTTTCTCACCTTTTGACTCTGTACTTGCATTTACCAATCCTAGATTATCTTAGGGAACAAGATTCACCCACCAGCTTGTGTTCCTCACTGCAATACTTAATCCCCTTTCAATAAAAACCTCTCTAGACCTTCTATAGCCAATAAAAAGAAGACACCTTGCTATAGCAAGAGTTCTTTACAATAATTGTCTATATTACTGAGTTTCACTGTAGTGACTAATCACTCCTCTGTATGTTTCCAGGTGAGACAGAAGAGGGTGTAGAGCATCTGAGTAATGCGGTCGCTGTGTGTGGCCAGCCTCAACAATTGCTACAGGTGTTACAGCAGACACTCCCACCTCAGGTGTTCAGTTTGCTTGTTCAGAAGCTTCCTACAGTTGGCGAGGTATGGTTTTTTAAAACACAATTTTTGTGACATTACTTATTTCCTTGACTGTTTGTGGTAATGTTGTGCAATAATTATTACACAGCTGAGAGCCTCAGATTTCCAAAGAGAAAATTTCCTGATACATTCTTTCCCTCTATTTAGAGAATTGTTCAAAGCACAGTTATCTTTTATATCATATTTATAAACATTTATGTTCCTTATGGGTTACGTTCACTCCAAATTTCTTAAGTGTTGCTTCTTTCCATTTCAGCTGTGGTAAACTGAAAGTCTTTTTTTTTTTTCATATTTCTCCAGAAGGTTATTGGGTATTTGGATAACTTGAAATATATGTCTCACAACCAATCTAAATACAGTGGAATCCACTTAAAATCAACACCTTTAAGGGCAACTCTTGCTTAAAGTCAACAGTGTTTCGCAGTCCCATTTTGTATTTATTTATATCTTTGTAATGGTTAAAGTCAACACATTTTTCCGGTCCCAAGGTGTTGACTTTATCAGGATTCCACTGTAGTTGGAACTCCTTTTAAAAGTATTTTTTTCTTTTCCTTTATATTTGAAATTTAAAGAATTTCTAATATTTTTCCACGAAACTTTAATAACTTTATGCAATTTTATTGTTTGGGAGCTTAGAAAAAGGCATTATTAAAAATATCAGTGCTGTGTAATCTGAAGTTTGTAATAACTAATATCCGACTCGTCTGTAATAGTTGTGAGACATAGTTTCCAGTACAAAAAAAAAAAGATGGAAAAGAAGAGACCTACTTTGGGTGTTTTTTTGTGTGAGAAGAGGAGGAGGGAGGGGGTTGTAATTCCAAAATCCAAGTCATTTGAATTAGTTTCAAGACCAACAAATATTGATGTGCCTGCTCGGGCTAACAAAATAAGATTTCAGAACATACACTGTAGTCCAGATAAACTGAATGTTTCAAAGTCAGGTAATTTTACCAAATTTCCTTCTTTGGCTTATATTGAAATCATATGATAACTCAAAGTTAAAAATGGGTAATCCAGCTAACTGGAAGTGAAATTATTATTTATTTGGTACAGTACCGGTAGGCGTACTAATGTGATTGTAAAAGCAGAATAAAATCCTTGCTAAGTATTAAAGTTAGCTTACAGGCCTGAGAAAAAAAATCCAATGCGGTAACTCAGCTGTGCGGCGTGTGTGTGTGTCTATTTTCATCTATATCTACCTAGAGATGGTGTAAGTGTGGGAAGGGGGAGAGAGGGGTAGACGAGTTAGGGCACTCAGTCAGAGATGGCTTCCTAGACTCAAAAGGAGGGTAACGGTTGTGTCAATATATATTGTGTGGTCCATGAACAGTAATAAAGAAGTAGGGCTATCTTAGCAAGCCTTTCATCACCTTGTCTAAACCCTTGTCTGGTGTGTTGTTTATCGAGATGAGAGGAATGCTGTTGTCCTGCCAGTATACATATACATGTATGTATGCCTGAGCTCGCGACATGAGTTGAAAACTGTTTACTAGATCTCAAGTTTGGTCAACTTGTCTAACGTTGCAGAGTTCTTTTGAATCAGGGAAATGGGAAGGGTTTGGGGAGAAAGGTCCTGTTTATAACCCTAAACAGAGCAGTTGTTTCAACAAGAAACACAGCAGAGGTGTCTAAACAATCAGATGCTCTAGTTCATTGGTCAACTCTAGATAGTTAGGGATTATTGTATCAATCACCAGACTAGCTTGCTAATTTTATGACTTTGTCTTGAGTTGGACAGGATCATTGGTTAACATAAAATCATTTGCATAATGTGAAAACTGTGATTTTATTTTAACTTGATCGATCCAAAGACAATCAAGTTCAGCTTTCAGTCATAGCATACAGTCACATTCCATTACTGTCAGAAATTAAAAAGTTTCTATTTGATGAACTCAATTGCTTTTTTAATCAAAATCCTTTGAAGACGAAATGCAGTGGCCTCAGTTCTGTAGATAAAATGAAATTACTGCAAGAAGTGAGTAGAAAAGTTTTGTTGAAAAAAGACATTGCTCAGACTCAGAGCTTCCAACCAGTATCGATTTCTGTATTTTAGTACCAAAATACTGGAGTGCTGCTGTCAAACCTAAAATTCTGAAATAAGCAATCATTTGAGACAGTTAAAACACCAATAACCTTACAACTTCTCATATAAATATAGGAGTTCCTTGAGTGGTCTCTTTTTTGTAGAGCCCTGTTCTCATCAGTAATGCATGGATGCAAGTTCTCCGATTTTTACAGGAATTCCGATTTTTTCAGGAATTCCGATTTTTTAGCAGTAATCTTTAGCCCAAAAAGCAGGAAATTTGAAAATAGATAAGACTCAATTATTAAAGAAAATCATCCAAACTTCAGAGAAAAAAAAAGAAAATCACACATTTCTTTTGGGTTGTACAGCTGTATAGACCCTA
>BMAT01005384.1:263863-278533 GCA_019649035.1 Elysia marginata | reverse complement strand
ATAAATTTAGATATTATTATTATTATTATTATTATTATTATTACTACATGAACAGAGAAAATAAGAAGACCTTTAAATGGCTTTTTCTATAAAAAAAAAAACAACTTGTGACTCCTTAGCCCTGGACGTAAGACATACACAGTATTTATATCCATTCTTTGCCCTGGACGTGAGACATATACAGTATTTATAACCATTCTTATAAATTTCAACGCTGAGGCGCCTGGCATATTGGTTTTTGTTTAATCAGATGGTCCATGTGTACATCAGGCCCTCTGAGACCGTCTGGCATTTGCATGACTGAATAGAACTACCCACTAAGTCTAAGTAAATGTCAACTTGTCGTTAATCCATACAATAGGGATACCGGTAGATCTAAGAAGTGTGTTGCACACCCTTGTGTAATCTCCACATTCACAAAGTATATTTGCGTATGTTTTGTTTCCTGCACTATCAATTCAGTCAGTTTTATAAGTTTTTAAACCTTTACTTTTTACAGTTGCAGTTTCATCATACACTTTGTCGTTGCCGTACTATATCTGCGTAAAATCTATATTTGACTACTTTTGAGCTAAACCGTAAAAACACCACCTACGCTGCCATACACGTGTATAGTTCCCTTTAGCTCGGTCTAGCTGTTATCCTCTGTGGATAGGGAAGAGACATTAATAATAAAAAATTTTGCAGGCAGTCGCTATCCGTGTATGTTTGTTGGCATGCTCAGAGGAACATGAATAGGAGTATTTTCATTGGTAAAAAATGTCTAGTATTAAACTAGGACGTAGATAGGGTTATTTTTAGTTACAATCCCGTGAAACCTCTATGTTAACAAATTTGGATTATAGCCCGATATGGAACGGCAACGAAGACTTCTACGTTGTACATTCTATAAAAAAACTTTTCCACTGGATTCTGAACAAATGCTAACTCAGGTAGAAGACTACTATTTAAGAAGTAATAATAATGCTGAGACTTGTAAAAGTATTCGTGAAATTTTAGTTTCCAAGATGATTAAATAAAAAAAAAACAATACATGTACCATGAAAGGAAGATGAAAACAGAAAACTTATAGAGGAGACAGAAGCCTTACATTAAAACAAGAGAGAGAGAGAGAAAGTGAATCAGTAGCAGGGGTTGTTTGGTTATTTCATTAAATTCTCAGTAATCTGGGTTGAATTGTTAAATTTAGCAAGTATATTATCATCAAAGTTCGCTGCACATAATTTTTGCCCTTTTTTTTCTGAGTTTTTTAATAGCTTATAAGGCGTTTTGTCATAAAACATCTCTGATATTCTATGACAAGCTATCGTTATATTCCACTACATGTACATTCTTTCCAAACATTTGCTCTGAAAACTGAAATGCAACAACACATAAAAATAAAGTTCATATATGTGTATCACATTCCTTTATTTTCGGCAAGGATTATATACACTGAAAATTTTTTTGTTGATGAACATTGACAACAGTGCATTTTTTCAAAACACAATTTCAAATTTGCAGTTGCATGATTACAAAATATAATTTTACACAAAGATAAGATAATACTTTATTGTCCCAAACGAAATTTGGAAATGAAGGCCTCTATTGTACCTGTTAATTCTTTAAAAATATTACAGCTGAATTTTTCTTCGGACATTATTTAGGTTATCTATGATGTCATTGCAAGCACCACAGACCGTGTGCTATGGGTGTTTTGCAGCCCTCTTTAAATATGCGCTACTTTGTAGAGCTTTGTGTCTGCTCTGTAAAGGCTAGTTTGTACAGAAGCTTTTCCTTACTTTCCAGAGCCAGATACGTTTATCCAAGATTGATCATCACTACAGAAAATCCCACTGCGCCATAAATCATGAATTTAATTACAAAGTAATTGTTTGTCAGGAATGAAAATGTTAGAAATAGTCGTTAGTTATTGACTGCAACAGACCATTTAATTAAGCTTGCAATTTACAGTAACCGGTAAGGTACATCACTTTGACAAACATAAAATAGAAAAACAATAAAATATGAAAAATTGCATTGTTCAGCAAAGCCGTTTATGATTCTATTATCCCCGCCACAAACTTTCTGAAATACTTTCTCTATAATTCAAGAAGATAGAAATGCATAATTATATTTTAGTTACAATCCTGCACATATCTTATTTACTATCGTTCATATGATTCCATAGAATACATGTACCTCATCCCTCTTACTTTGATCTATTGTGTTGAAGGTTAAAGATCTGAATCTGGTCACTAATATAATAAGTTTGCAGGTAGCAGGCCGGTGGGTTGGTTTTTCAATGTTAACATTTTTGGCAACGGTTCTATTAAAACAATCACATTTTAAACTTTTCTGCTTTAATCATGAATTTTAATGGGAAAGATAAAACCTGGAAATATATACAAGGTAAGGCTACTGAAACCAGTTTCACTGTTATATAGTACAAAATTATACCAGTATTTAGTTTTGGTTGCAACTCTGCCCATGACAATCAAAGTGCATTATCTGCAGTGTAAACCATATGAGAGATACTGCATTTTGATTGTCGTGGGCTGAACTACTTCAAGCCTTACAGAAATGCAAAGAACATGTTTTACCTAAAAATAAGAAATTACTCCTAATAATATTGCTTTTAAAATTTATTTCATTCAGGATCAATAAAACATTCAAAACAAAAATTGCAATACGTAATCGAAGGCATGTTTTAAATTTTGTACGTACAAGTGCAAAAAACAAATTTCAGATTTTCAAAAAGTATGCTGAATTTGATGTCCAACCACACAAACTAGATTACAATGTACACTGTATATTATTAGGGAACAGTCTGTCTGCATGTATGTCTGTCTGTTTCTTTCTCTTTCTACAACAAGTCCAACAAGCTTTATGAGATTACTAACTAGTAAACAAAGAGATTAAAGGAAAACAAGCCGATCCACATAGATTGAAAACACATCATTGTACATTCAGCAGTCTATGTTATTGTTATGAGAATTTCGTTAAAATTAAGATGCTTATATTCATAAAATATATTTATAACATTTTTTTGTGATTTGACAGCAGTCAATGTAGATGTACATACATTTTTATTCACAAAACATTAGAAAGTTTCTTTCTTCAACCAAAACTACTGACCTTAAAACAAGTTGTGTTTTTTTTGGTATATGCATATCTACTCTGGCAGTATCTTCATATAATTTTTATTTTAATTGCTTTCAACTAAGATGGTAAAATGGTAAAATAAAAACAAAGAAGAGGGTTTTGTACCCCCCCCCCCCCAAACTAGATGTTTCTAATTAGTCATAATTTCAGGATGCAACAACACTAATCAAGTGGCAATTCCATTAATAAATTAGTTTGTTTCAATGACTGTAATACAGTCACAAATTATCATATTATGAATTTTATTCTATTTCAAATACATCTGATGTTACTCTTAAACAAAATGAGTAATAATCTTTGAAAATAAACTAACATTATTGAGACTCTATCTGTAACCTGAAAATGTGCGCATTTGAGATGCATTAAAAATTATTACTATTTACATAACATTTCAATAAAGAATTTGCAAAATATTTTATATATTTTTTTGGCCATGCTTTCTTTACTGATGTTGATTATGACAGATAATTATGGATTTTCAACCTCTTATGTCTATTTCTGCCAATCTAAGAACACTTTCATAAGCCACATGCAATGTTATATGCAAGATACTAAAAATATGAAAAGCGTTTTTATTTTATTAAAACTTACATCTATCAGCTTATAAAAAATTAGTGATCATTTAGACATACGAAACTTGAACAATGTTTAGAAGATGTTATGTGCAGTGAGAATAAGTTAAACTTTGTGTGCTCAGACAAGTGCTGTCAAATGAGATTTGATTTCATCATTTTCACTGAATTGAAACTTCTCTCCCCTAAGACTCCTTTAACTACAAAAGTTAAGTTTCCCATACACAATACGAGCGTCAGGGAACAAGGAGCAAGGCCCCTGCATAGTGAAGCAGAACTTTGCATTCCTCACCGCTTCATTTTCGTAAATTCTTAACAGACCTATCTACCAATTAAGTGCTGTGTGGGCACATGGGAGCAAAATAATTGGGACTGGGGATCGAACCCTGGACCCCTCAGATAGTGGTAAACCATCCTACTGATTGCGCCACCACTCACCCTTCCTTTAACTATATTATATAGTTTAAAATATATCAAAAGTTAGTAATGGCTTTCTTAAATGTGGATTTCAGAGACCCATTCAAGTAACATCAGGTTTTTTTTTTAAACTTTACCTTGACAAAATGTTGAAAATAAAATACTTAATGCCTCAAGGTTTTAGAAAGAGACAATTATTTTCTTTCTTTTCTAAAAATAGATATCGTTTCAGAGAGTTTATTAGGTTAGTGAAGAAAGGCCTCGAATTAAAATATTTTTTAAAAATTACAAGGTTAAAAGAAAGACGACATTAAGCGCAAGGCATTTAGAGCTTAAAATATAAGCCCCAGCACAAAGATAAAAACTGCTGTTGCCATAAAATTCAATACAGCCAGACCAAAACTGAACGTAAAATATTAACAATGCTCTTAGCAAAATTTCATAGATCTCCCTTCTTTCCCTGTCATTGACATGAATTGGCAGATGATTTTTTTTCTTTTCTAATCCTAACTAAAGTACTAGTTCTCCTCGATCATCTAAAACATGAGCTCACTCTGAGCTAGACCAGCGGCTGAAGTGCTCAGGTAGCTGGAATGGTTGTAGCTGCTCCTACTCCCACCTTGGTAAGAGAACTGCTCAAAGTGGGGCAGCTGGCCGTCTTCTGATATAGGGTCAAGGCGGCCACCCATGTAGTGAGAACTTCCTGGGGTGAAATGCAGAGACTCTTGGGCAAACTCCTCTGGGATGTACTTCGTGTCCCACTCACTCTCGACCTCCGGCTTCCATGGTGGGGGAATCTGGTGATGTGGACAATGAATGTGGAGGAAAACCATACAGGAAAAAAACAAGACATGCTGGTTCAACTCTACAGTCAAAAGCAACTGATAGAAAGAATTCTAGAAGAGACTTGAAGATAAAAATACAGCACGAAAAAAAGTAACAAAGCATACTACATTACTTACCTTAGAAGACCATAACGAAAATTTAACCCTTTGAGCCTTGAGCCTTAAGCAGTCCACACCTGTTACAACCCATGCAAAGGATGGTGTAAACCCATTTTAAAACTAAAAGGAGCTTCTAGGACGAGAAAATCCCAAACTGGTTTACCACAACACCAGTCTTGCATTATAATATCTCAGTGTGTATAAAAATAGCGTTTATCTGAAAATGTCGGCTGGGCTGGTATACCGGTTTTATGAGCTCAAAGGATTAATGTAGACTTACCCATTTCTATATTTTTGTGCAAATGCATAGTTCTTTTTTTCAATTAGCTAAAGCTTTAGTTTAGATGTTATGCAATGTGGTACTTTATTTGCTTTCATGAGAAACTCAATTTATGCCTTGTATAAAAAAACCAATCCATTATGCTCCTTAAAAAAATAGATGAATACAGGTATGTTCATATTTGTACCTTAGCAGCAAATGCTGTATTTCTAAATTTTGCATTGAACCCTTGAGACATGGTACATAAAACTTCAGGGGCACTTTTATATAGATTCAACGTTAAGTATTTTTAAACATAAAATACTGCAGTCACACTTGTTTCCTGATCATGTGTGCCTATATTTTATATCAACCATGCTGGTTTCGCCTAGATAACCTAAAGCATAGGTAAACCTACAATGAAAACCTGATACAGTAGACATGATGGGACTAAAACAATATCCCCATTATATCGGATCCCTGTTTTAGCAGGAGGGCTAAGGAAATTGAAAAGACAAATGATTGAGAGTCTGATCTAGTGTGTGGAGTGGGAACTAGGCCAAAGAAGGACAAATCTGAACAAAGGGACATTCCTACATTACCACTTGCAATGCAGACACAAAAACCATTCTATCAGAGCTAGGCCTCAAGTGTGTGGAGAGAGGAAAAGAAAGAAGGAGAGAGAGGGGGGGGGGGGGTGTAATTTTACTGTTTCCTGTGTGTAGGTTTAACCTAGAGGAGACATACATGTATACTTTTACTAAGCGAGCTGGTCTGGTGGGGGATGTTTAAGTGAACGTGTTTGTACTGCATGTGGAGTTGCCTCAAGCCAGTGTGCTATGAGTGCCTGTCTCAACATCCCTCTTATACCTAGTTAACCAGTTGCCATCTCTGGTCTCCCTCACATGTCATTTATTTTGCTTCAAAAAAGACAAATAGGAATAAAAAATCGAGGATTAAAAAAAGCTCTCATTATAAATGGATCCTTTATATATGAGGGCCTGTTATAAATGGTTTCCTTCAGTAGACCAACATGTCTAATGCGATATTGTATCTAAAGATTCTATATGTATTTACGCCTCCTATTTTTCCTCAGAGGAAATTGACAACACTATGGCATGATCATATTATTCCTGGATAAAGCCAGTGAGCTTCATTTTATTCGCTCACAAAAGAGTAATGCGAAATTTCATTATGAACAAAAATTGCTAAAAAATTTTCAATCCTTGCAGAGAGCTGGTGCAAACTTTAGAAACCCCTCCCCTGCCTTACTTCCTCTGACAAAAATTTTATGCTAGTCTTAATCAATGCCCTTTTCAGACATAATTTAGGAAGTAAGATCACATTTAATGACTCTGATGCACATATTATTTCATAAAATAAGAAAGAAAAAAAACTGCAATCTCTTGAATACACTCGCGGGCAAATAATTTGAACCTGAATAAGTTGTATACTTGTTCAGTTTTAATCAGATTTCTAGCTATAGCACTCTTGCAATATATCCTGAAAATCCAAAGTTTGATTTTGTTCCTGTGGGGTTCAAAACATTCATATTGGACGGTTAATCTCCAAATTGTATTTTACAGCCCACTAGAATCCTACCCATTCGACATGTAAAGACACTTTTTGATTTTTTTAAAAATTGTAAGTTTCTTTTTAAAAGTGGTTTTTTTTTTTATATCATTACCAGTTAGACCAACAACCTGCATCAAAATAAACAAAAAAGGAGATATTCAACAAAGTTGCCTCTTGCTGAATAAAAGCTCTCCACATACCTTGCTAAAGCAGACAGGAAAAACACATCATAATACAAGTGACCTAAGTTACTTTTTGTGGGAACTGATATTTTAGAATACTAAACTGATATTTTTAGTATACTGTACTAAGAATTTGGAGAGGCACAACAGGATTAATACCACTTTCACATTTATTATTTCCAGTTTAATCATTTTTAGAATATGTATAAAAATACTTTTAGAGTCATTTGGGTAAAATCAACTTCCAAAAAAACTTGTCATGACTGTTACAGTGTTAGTAGTTACACATGTATGAGGTTATTCCTAAGCTTTGGGAAAAAAATGCCAAATTTCCCTGACCTAAAAAAATAAGTCTACCTCTCACTTTGCCAACAAACCCTCATTTTTTTTTAAATGAACATATGTTGACTGAGAAAAAATTTTTGAAGGCCAAAAATTTTAATGACAATATGTAACACGAATCAGATGACAGAAATCACTTCATAAACTTTTTGACAGAGAAGACAATTTTTTTTTTTTTTGTTTATTTCAGGTAACACATGTTAGTGGTGAGAGTAAAAGATTTTTTAGCCTGAGTAAACACACTGCAAAGGATCAATAAACAACAAGATAGAACATCTCAATACATGTCACAGAGATAGCAGGTCAGGAACTGCAAATAACAACAAATGTAATGTACAAAGACTTATATAATCAAAGAATGACAAGCAGCAAGAGAATGGTATCTTTCCAATGTACATTTAGATTATGGTCATTATTGCCTGTTGCTCTTGCAACTGCGAGGTAGTAATAGACAAGTACACTTTTAACTGCAATGTATCTATACTACAGTCATTTCTACTGGCACTGCGGTCAAAAGATTACAAGAGGTCTCGCAAAAAATTCATCAGTAAATGATCTAAAATCCTTACACAGAAACACAGTTTAGACTGAGTACTCTCGTGTTCATAGCATGAAATGGGAAAAAAGTTGAAACTAACGGGTAACCTTTGAAACTGTCAACTAAATGGCGCATCAAGAGTTAAGTTGATTGATCTTATCAATGTTTAGTCTTGAAAAAAACTTAGTCATAATGGGCTAGCCCAGCTAAAACTCAATGTGAAACATAGGGGACCCCATACAAGATAATTTGAGATGTAGAAAAGCTATCTTACTGCTTCCACAAGATGACTTATTTGAATTTGGATAGTTCCAATATTAAAGCCCAATCCTTTTTCTTTATTAAATGATGTTAAAAAATTGATTACATGAACACACCTATACTGCTAGAAAACAACACTATTTCAGATAGTGATTATGAGGTCACTTTTGAGAGTAACAATTAATTTTAGGACTTAGAGGAGTAGCTTTAGGATTTATTAACCATCTATATGCATAACATATGAAAAAATCTTGAACACCTTGGCTGAACACAAAATATTAATATGCAACGTCTGACTCTTGCAATCTTTTTTTTTTTCAAAAGTTATCACTGAACATGTAGACTGAATGAAAAACAAAAACTTCTTAATTGCCTATGGTAAGGGAAAAGGAATGCTTAAATCTGAATATAGTACTAGAAGAGAACTTGTGGAAAAGCATAGAAAGTTTCTGGAGAAAAGTCACTTTACCTTAGATTTTTGTACACCTCTTTAAAACTTTTTTGACCAAAACTATTCAATTAAAAAAATAGTGTCATTAGGAGAAAAAACACTTCACAGTTGACATGGCTGTTCTTCCACTAATTTCTTTGGTTAGTCTTTTGTTTTAACACATGTCGATAAAAGACATGGTTAATGCTACTGATCAACTGCACACAATAACTCATGTTATACCAATATCTGATATTATGTAATAACAATTTTAGGTGACTTTTATTACAGAAAATTCTCTTTTATATTCCCAGGTTTGGGTTAGAGAGTCATTGTGTTTTGTTTGTTTGTTTTTTAAACAGAATTAATATACTAGGCATGTGGACTACACTTACAAGATAAAAGATGGCTACAAATTACGTTTCCTACGGTACTAAATGCTACATAAGTAAAAATTCAGAAAGCAAAATAAATGTGCACCTAATAAACTAGAGCAGGTTAAGCATCACTACACACTTGTGATTAACAAGGGCAAAGCCACCCTGAAAGACTATTTTCATTTAAAGGTAAAAAGCTCAAATGCTTCAAATCTTTAAGTTATAGTATTTAATAAGCATTGTTAGATAACTTCAATCATATGGCAGTATTGAATAATATAAAAACTTTCCAACAAGATCAAGAGATAGCAACCTCTTTCAGACATCAAAACGTGATATGTGCCATGGCATAAAATAGCTGCAAAACATGCCAGTATTTCACCAGTCAGTTTTTTTTTTAGCCTAAATTCCTTGGCAACTAGTCATAACTATGTTGGTATAGAGCACTAAAGAGTGTACAACTGACTTCAAGAAATATAACATTTTAAGGACAAAGATTAAGGACGAAAAAATGTCAAATTTACTACACAATGGCAACAAAACAAGCTATAACAAAGGAGTATGATATTGTATTAACAGTTTTTACATCAAACTAATCTAAATTGCAGTATACATACAATCATCACTAAAATTAAATGCATGCTTTAAGCCAAGCTTAAAAGGCAAAGCCAAGCAGGTCTCTACATTATTGCTGCATGAATCATGTATGAAGTGAGGGTAATTTCTCACATAAACAGAAAGTACAGGACATTGAAACTAAAGACAGACAACTATTTGTCAAGCAGGTATTTTGCCAGTTAAAATCAAAATTATATAAAAGGGAACAGAAAGAATAATAAGAGAGATAAAGATAGAGACAGACAGAGAGGGCAAGAGAGATAGACAAGAAGACAGAACCCAAAGAATACAGTTTATTACGTTAAAGTTACTATCCAGAAGGTAGAACTTTGTGTACGTTAGTGTAAACTTACTTATATAAACGAGCTGTGCTTTCTGGTTATTTAAACAGTAAAATGTGTAAACGGTGTTTGTCATAATTAAAAAAAGTTTGTTATGAAAGAAAATTGCTTTATTAGAAATCAAACAAAAACAATTCCTTCTGGAGCAATTTCGTTTTGATTTGCCTCAATCCATTTTGCTTGATTGAGTTGTTTGGCAGGAAGATTTTTTTTTAGTAGACAATGTAGAGAAAAGATCAAAATAATAAAAATGTAAAACCTATCCAAATCATCCTCGAAAAAATCCTAGAAAGACACATATCAGGCCTGGGAAGAGCAATCACTCAAAAAGACTGAAAGTAAAGGTAAACTAGGAGGGTTCTGGGGAGGGGAGGGCATGTTTAGAGAGTAAGAGACAAAAATGAGGGCTCTTGATTTTGATAGCATTTTGACTTCACTTTCTACGAAAGTTTAAGCTTAAGGTTCCCAGCCCTAATATATGTACAAACTACTTCAAAAGGCTTTAAAAAAAGCAAAATGCTTATTCAGTATAGAAATACCTATTATATCTCTAACAGAATACTGCTTAGCAACAGCACTTCCAAACTATTTTTACCTGAAGTTTCATTGTTCCTCAGCAGATTACTAAATTTCCATAAGTTTCATATTCTGACCACTGCCTTTCCCCACCCCTTAGTAAACTATTCCAATTCTGAGAAAATAAAAATGTTAATACAGCCTAAAGAATAAATATCAATAATCATACATTGAGACAAACTCAATCACAAAGCCAATATTTCTGCAGATCTTTTCAAATTAAGCGACATGATTTTCACACTAAGTTACATTTAAAAGTAATGTTTGTTTGCATTAATAATACACGACTTCCTTTTCCCCTGTGTAAGTAACTATAATATGACCCTGCACAAAAGTTCTCAGCACTAAATTGATAAGAAGTCACAGAAGAATTGTAATAAGTCAATAGATATGGAAAAGCATTTGAAAAAGGTTGTTGATAAAAATTCCATAAAAGCTTTGAATATACTTATTACAACAAAGGAGCAACACTAGGATAACATTAATCAATGCAAATATTAGCTTGCCACATGTTTACATCCTTATACATTATAAATTTAGTTTACAATTAATTATCTTTAACCCATCAATTAAACAAAAAGGGACTTTCAAGAGGAGGCCTCAAGTACAATCAATGAACCATCACCTTTATATTTAACAGTCAGAGGACTATTCCATTTGAACAAATAAAAATGGTATCATTTTGTACCTGTATAATTATACAAGACTTTTTGACATTTAAATGCATATTCTGCTTGACTCTGTAAAGTAGGGTACTGAAATTTCCTGAGAGCGTCTTTGATTTCCTTTGGCAACCAGTTGGTTCAAGAAGGAAACCAACTCTCTCTCCAATATGTGAAGTTTCATAATTTTTTTTCATCTATAAGTAAATATGTGGAATAGCTATGTCAAAGAATTCTTGGCCCAAACTCGATAGATTTATTATTACCTTCACAGAATTCTTATTTAGAAAATTTTCCGACTTTTTGCACTTTCTGGAAATAACATCAAACCCTTTCAACAGCCAAATTCGACAACAAACAAAAAAAACTGCAGGTGCTGTGGAGTTCAGTATCTAAGAAAGGTATAAGCCAAAAGATTTGCATGGCTTTCACTGTTTCGACATGAAAGTAATAATAAATCAACCTGAACAAAGTTTTCAAAATTAAATTTCAACAGCAAACACACCCAAATGTTATAGCGCAATTTTTTTAACTGACATCGGCTCTTAGAAGTAAGAATATGTAAAAGGCAAAAACTACATGAATATTGAGACAGTATTATTTTAGCTTTAAAGAAATATTAGAGGAAGTCAAAATTAAGGAGACGGACCTTTGAATTTGGAGAAGATAACCAGAAAACTTCACACCATCACATTATCAACTAGTAATAGGTTAGAAACACCAAACAGAGATAAAAATTAAAAAAAAAAAAATACTGAAGGATAAAAGGAACATTTCCATAGTCTCAGTACTATTTTGCCATTTTCAAGAAAAGTATATCATCTTCCTAAAGTGTTGATGAAGAATAAGTAAAAACTAAACAAAATATTTAGTGCAGTTTTGGTTATTACTATTACAGGAAATGCTGAATAGAAATTTCACACCCACCACACAAACTGAAGTTAATTCTTTTCTTTCTTGGCTACTACCCTGGATGACCTAAAAATTTCAAATCTCTGTTCATACAGACCGACCAAAGACAATTTTTTTCAAGGAGAAAGAAGATGAGGATTCCAGTTTAGGCGTTTCAAACTTTAAAACATTCATGAAGAAAAAGCTTGTTTACTCGAATGGCTGTGTACTTAATGTTAATGCAGCTTGAACTCACTGAAATCACAATAAGAAATAACAACAAAGAAAAAGTGAACAAAACACAGCAACTTGACTGAGGGAAATAATGGTCGCTACAACAAAAGCACCAACTGCTCGGCTAAACATTCCATGTTGTCTCAAAACTCATGCGGTTGCTGCCTGCGAGAGACCCTCTGCTGCCATGGTAGGAGAACTGCTCAAAGTGCGGCAGAGCCTCCATTTCTTCTGTGATGGGAACAAGTGGCTGGTGTTGAGCCCCGCCAACCGGTGGAGTCACTGTAACTGACTCAGCAGTGAAAACTTCATCAAAATACCGTGTGTCTGTCTCTGAGGTTACTTGAGGCTTGAAAGGTGGCACAAGCTGTTTCCAGAATGCATCAACAGCCCCATACGACCCAAGTGTGCCAATGTTTTTCATACAACCATTTAAATGAGATTTTTCAAATGATTGTTTGTGCAATGTTAATTTTTTTATTAGTAAGTAGATTTTTGTCAAATAAATAATGGCATATCAGGAATGGTGTCACCATTGCACATTTGTTACAAAATGTATGCAAATAATCAATTTGACATGATTTTTCACATAATTTAATTTTGTGCATGAGAAAATGTGATAAAGATTTAATTCCACGTCCAGGAAAAAAAAAAGTCACAAAATGAGTGTGTGATTCAATCGGCAGGTCAAGTTCCCGATGGATGGGAGGAGGTCAGTCCACAGAAGATTGAGATGTGCAGCAGAGAAGATCACACACACACAGCCATGATTGATGAGAGCAGGATGTGGGTCCAGTGATGGAAGTGTATGGAGCAGGGTAGGTCCCGTGAGAAACAACAGCGGGCAAAGGAAGGAGAAACATGTGTTAGCCAGTGAATGAGTAAGTGTGCTGCACAAAGTAACCAAAAAAAAAACACGAGAGCAAACTTAAAATGGATAACAACTCGTTCTGTCCACTTGGTAGTCATGTTAATGTTCAAAGTAACATTACATTGATGTAAATGTTCAAAGTAACATTACACTGATGTAAATGTTCAAAGTAACATTACACTGAACTAAAGACTAAAGCCTAAAGCAATCTTTGGAGGACTATCATATATACATGTATCAGTGTTGGTTTCACAACAATCTGTCCGATCTATTTTTATTCTAAAATTGAATATAAAGACACCTAAAACAAAATCATAAGAAAATTTAGAGCAATTGTCTATTTCTCGACAGCTGAAAAAAAAATCCTAAGGTGCTTTATCATTTCTTTTATTTTTTGTTCAATTTTACAAAAATTGATTACCGAAATAACATCAGATGAGTTTATAGCAAAACACAATTACTTTTTTTATATATACTCAAAGCATCCACAGGCTTTTGCCCAGCCCGTTTTGACAGTTTTAATGGAAGAATATCTTGTAAGTTTATGGCAAAAATATTTTGTTCTTCGACACAAAAGGGGACTCTTGGCACTCAGCTCTTAAGATATGACAATGTAGCAATATGCTCGATGATGTTTCTTACCTTCTTAAAAAGAATATGTTCAAGCTGAACAGAACAATTACATTTTTTTAATAATATCAGAATATGATTATTCTTGGACCTATCAGTATTAATATAAGACCTGTTTTCTTGAATTTCATCCACGTTTGAGAAAGTGAGGATTCACTTTAAACAAGAATCTTAAAAAAAAAAAAAAACAATTGCAGAGGCTTGTTCATTCCTTCTCTGAGCATGATGGGGTACTAATGCATAAAAGCAAAGGAAAACAATAACTAAAGCTTGAAAATACTTAAATTTACCTCCTCTTAAACTTTAAAATAGTCATCAATCTTCCGTATGAGTTTATGCACTTTGCTTTCTCCATGCTTTGGGTTCACATGGTGCCATAGATTAGAACACATCCTCCTATTGCCATTACTAAAAAGTTGAGCCTACTTTGCATACCATACATCAAAAAAGGTTACTAATACAGCCAAAAGCAGCACCACCAGTTTTAGAGACATGAAAAAGCTTTGCACAGGATGATAAGTCATGCAGAGGCTAGGACACCTAAAATTAAATCTTCCAC
Source organism: Elysia marginata (assembly GCA_019649035.1). Classification (NCBI taxonomy): domain Eukaryota; kingdom Metazoa; phylum Mollusca; class Gastropoda; family Plakobranchidae; genus Elysia; species Elysia marginata. The sequence goes on along the minus strand of BMAT01005384.1, from coordinate 264,110 downwards.
AGAACAGCAGGGATGTAAGCAGAGCCAGCAAAAGCAAAGCAGCTATTGGTAAGCGTAACCTTTCATAGGATCGGCCACATACAGAAGTCTGACATTACAAATGTTGAACCAATGATTGCTTTACATAAATTATACACCTCTTGAGACATTCAAACAGGCAAGTTGAGATTAGATTATGTATTTGTATGGTTGTGTGTTTGAGAGTGAGAGTCATAAATACACTGCGTATAATAGATCAAACATTTTT
>BMAT01005384.1:241826-263681 GCA_019649035.1 Elysia marginata | reverse complement strand
CTGTTCAAAACATGAAATAAAATAACTGGTTTTCACCCATGTCAAACAATTATCTTATTAACTCTGTCTGATTGTATGATATAATGCACACCTTCAAAGTTGAATGTTTTGTTCTAACAATAATATAAAGCAAATCGAAGTTAAGAAACCGCTGTGCTTTTATTCATTGGGGACAACATATACCAGCTGAGAATCAAGGCTGCTCACTCACTGGTTGTAATATCTAAGTCTGCATTATTATTTGCTGATGAAAAATCCAAGCCTTGAAGTCCACAGTAATTTTATTTCTTGACTTTCAAGACTTAAGCCTGTCAGTTTTATCTAGACATAAAGGCCCATCTGCTCCTTAAATAAAAGCTTAAAGTCAGCGTAGCAGAGCTAATGATTGTCAAACTAATTGACAGTAGAACAAAGACATTGGTTGTCTGTGTTGCCTTGTAGCCTAGACAATGTTATGAGAATTGATTCAAAGATATTCAATAAACCCTATTTACTCTTGATTTTTAGGCCTGATTGCGTCTAATTCATAACAATGCTGTCAAGGTGATTATTGCAAACAATTTACAATACATTATGTAGACAAAAAAAAAATTCATAACGTTGATGGTTGCNCCCCCCCCCCCCCCCAGTTTGAAAGTCTTGGAAACTGTTGCCTGGCATGCTGGTGTCCAAGTGTATGGATTTCCGCAAGCCTGGGTAAAAAATCCTCAATACCTTCAAAGGTAATTTTAAACTAGAATTATTTCAGAGTTGTTCATTGCTAATTAATTTAATTAATTTTAATGATAGCAAGAGTATTTGCTGATATAACTATGTTAAATGTTTTCCATAATCTGTGGACTAAGTGTTTGTGTATGATGAAACAAGTATGGAAGTGATAGTGTTAATGTGCTGTATGGAAATATTTTATTATGGATAGAGAAGATCAGTGAATTGTTTTCACGGTAATCCATCTTTTTAAAATTTGCCTGGCTAAAACTTTTTTTTTAAAAGCAACAAACACCAGTTTTCATATTTTACATTGCTTTGGGTGGGTAAAATTCCCCTGCTGAACAAATATGTATAAGTCATGATGAAAAGATTTACACACCAGTTGCTAATGTTAAATTTTATAGTAACCAAAAAGGGACAAAGACAAAACAGAAAGACAATAGAATAAAAAAAACCGTGCAACATGGTTAAATTATAGCTTGCAATATGCATAAAACATACTGGTTTTGCTGTGGGCTGCACTTAAATCCCTAAATAGGAGACCTGAAATATTTTTTTGTTAACATTAAAACACAAATTGAAATTTGTTTAAGTAAAAAAAAAAGTTCTATGCTGGTGGTCCAAGTGTATGGATTTCCCTATGCCAAAGTCAGAAAACCTCAATATCTTCAAAGGTAATTTCAAAAATAGAATTATTTCAGAGATTATTAATTTATTTTGTCCATATATATCACAATTGTCACAGCTTCTGAGAGCAACTTCATGTGATTGTGCATCAAAGCTTCTTACTTTCATTACTATCAAAAGGCATGAATCCCTATTTATTTATAATTCTTTTTTAATGACGAATGGTCATATCTTGCTGGGAAGTTGATCAAATATGGACAGTAAGTGAAAGCAAGACAAAATATACACTGCATTGTACTCATGTTCGGATGAAAAGGACATTAATGTTTATTTCATATCCTAATTACCACAGCACATTAAAACATGTTCATGGGTTTGTACACAATAGAAATGAATTGCCATTATCATTGTTTTCAGAAGACATGAGTCCCACGCTTTTCCATTTCTTGTCAGCAGGCTAAAGTCAAATGAGGAAAAATATGAAAGCAAACAATTCCATATCTATCATAATTTGTAGGTACAGTTGTATTTTTTAAAGAAGTGAATCAAAGAGAAGACAAAAGATATAGGGGAAAAAAAGACCTGTTGCAGTGTAATCTTATGCGTTTCAAAGAATCAAATTTTCTTTGAAGGATTACTCATATTGTTTCTGTTTCTCCATTGTCAATATAAGCAATCTCTATCTCTTTTAGGGACCCCATATTAGTACGCCTTTCCATATTTTTTGTAAACATAACTGACATGAGGAAAATTGGGAACATTAAAGATGTAAAATTTATGTTACTTTATATACCCCCCCCCCCTTTGTTTTAGTTTTTTATTTTTAGTCTTACTTATCCTTTAGTTGAAATCTTTTCACGCTGATTGTAGGTGAGGCTATTCCTTTCTAAACAAATGTGGCTTATAATCAAAGAGAATTTCATAGGGAGCAAGGGAAACAAATGAACAAAACACAGGAAAATAAACTATGTATGAACTGCCATAACCATTTAGGGAAAAAAAAGCCTGCTGTATCACTAACAGAGAGTGTGCATGCATAATACAAACATTAAAGATAAATCCTGAGAAAGAATAAAACTCAGAGTTAACCTACAAAGGAAACTGGCATTTTCTCTTTCAGACAGCAACCAGTACCTAATCTAAATCTATGTATTATAAACAGATACTACCTTTACCTCTAAATCCCTCCTCAAGTCTTCCTGTCTTCATTAAAATTGACCGAGTAAAAAAATAATAGACTTGGGCAGGCTACAAAACTCTTCATCTCAATTGGGTTTGAGTTGATTTAAGTTAACCTTAGCTACAATTTTTAAACTTTTTATTCTCTCCATTGTCCCTTAGTCAAACATTTTAAAATTGTAACTCTCTTTGTTTCTGAATGACAAATGGAGGAAAAGGGAAAATATGCTACATAGCCACATCGAAAAGGAAGATTACAAAGTCTTGATTAAAAAATAGAAGGAAAAAAAGTAACCATGAGTGCAACATTTTTTAAAACTTTTAACAGACACTACGCACTAACATTTTTTTTAAAGAAGACACAAATTGTAAAGGGCCCCACTTTGAATTTAGTATGGTTAGTATTGTTGAATAGTGAAAAGGAGGCCAGCATGCAGCAAAGCTTGGTGAGGATGTATACAAATGTAAGTGCAGAACACAACTAGTAGCCAACAGAAAAGTGACAACAAAGTACCTTTTTAGCCACAAGATCTTCCCAATTTATGGAGTGAAAAAATGGATGGCTTTTGATTTCTGCAACATCTGCTTCACTTCCTCCAAGTCTGCAAAAATGCACCAAAGAAAATAGCCAAATTAATGATTATGTTTCTTTAATGGTTATTTTCTTTGTTTTAAACACACTTACTAGTTTCAAATTCAAAAATTTTTTTTTATTATTTCCAGCTACTTCTGACTACATCAAGTTCCAACTTTTGTACACCTCTACTTCTGTCAAAGTTTTCCTATTTGAAAACTTTACTTATACTTTTTGTTTCAAAAGACTGAATTAGGAAAAATGAAATGTAACCTTGAACTATCACTTTCAAAAACATCCATACATCTTCCAATGTGGTCCAAGTTGCTGACTTGACCTTGCAAGCTAAGCTGCCACTAGATTCACGCAGTTTTCAGGGTAACGATTAAAACACAAAAATTCTACAAAAAAAGCTTTACTTCAACAGCAGCAGCAGCAGAGAAAAGGCAAGCCACAAAGCAACTTCCTGAGACTCACTTCTAAGATTGCTAGATGTTACATAACACTTTGGTTCGTCTAAGTATTTGTTGCAACTAAACAAGATAAACGTCTTACCTCTCTCTTGGCTTCTTTATTAGCAGACCACTTAACAGACTCTTTGCCTCCTCTGAGAGATTTCTGGGAAACTTGACATTCTGTACAAGGATCAGCTCAAACAGGACATCATGGTCTTTATTGTAGAAAGGCAGGCGTCCACACATCATCTCATACATAACCACACCTGTGCCCCACCAGTCCACAGCTCGGCCATAGTCATTGTCCTCCAGCACCTAAGGAGCGTAGTGGCAACATGGTATTAGCTATGTTTGTCTAAGTGGCGAGGTGGTGGGTGCCAAAGCTACTATAAATCGAAGGTTTGAATCATATTAAAGGCAGACATTTCGGGAATTTCCAGTTAAAGCCTACTTTTCTCTACTGCTAACTTCATGCCTTTAAAGTCTTTCAATCAGCACCTAGTTTGAAACAGCTCAATATTTAGCTAAATAGCATTTAATTAAGGAAAAAGAGAGTATAATCTGCAGATTGAACATAATTGAAGCTAAAAAATGTAAGGCTCTTAAAATTAAACATCCTGTTAAGCATGTAACCAGTGACTCTAGAATTTAAGCAGCAGAGCTCCCTTAGAAAGCTTTACTTTTGGGTGTGGTTTAAAAAAAAAACCAATATGACTGGAACAATAAACGATTTAGAGCTTCTTTCAGGTGTCCATTGTAGTTGCAGCTCTAACAGGTTGCTCTCACCTCTGGTGCAAGGTATTCTGGGGTACCACAAAATGTGTTAGTGCTAGCCCCGAATGTCATCTCTTGCTTACACAGACCAAAATCAGCAATTTTGATATGACCATCTTTGTCCAGCAAAAGATTTTCCAGCTAAGAGGAAAAGAAAGGGAATTAACATTGCAGGTGAATTCTATTATTTATTTGAAAGAACCAATAAATTTTTAAGAATGACAAAAAAATATATTGTACAAAGGTTTCTCTAAACTAGAATTTTAACCTATAATAATGCTGCCAGGGGTGTAAGCTATCACAAAGTTGATTTTTTTTAGTTTAGGTCATGCAGAAGTGCAACCAAAAAAATTGACAATTTTACATACATCATACCTTCTCCTTCAACAATTGATTGCCTTTGTTCTGCACAAACTTCAAAGGCTTTGGATCATCAATTTAAGTAAAAAGAAACATAAAACAATCTGTAGCATGGCTTATGTTAGATAAAAAGTTTGTTTCCAATTCAACAACTTAACTTCATGGTTCCACTTACTGCTACGTCTTTAAACATAACACACGTACATAGATCTATTTGTAACAAAAACCCATGAGTAAAACTGACCTTCAAATCTCTATAGACAATATTATTTTCATGTAAGTATCCCAAAGCTGAGACAATCTCAGCCCCATAGAACTTGGTTCTCTCTTCTGAGAAGACCCTTTCTCTAGAGAGATGGAAGAAAAGCTCCCCTCCATTCACATACTCCATAACAAAACATAATCTGTCCGCAGTTTGGAATGAATACTTCAATTGCTGTAATGAGAAGGAACAAAATCAATATTAATTTTAAAGATGCATTTTGGTAAATGTGTTCATATAGAAAGCAAAATTTCATTGAAAGATTTATTAATGGTTCATGCATTATTTGCTTATATGTGTATAGAAACAACAATTTTTAATCTAAAATTTTTCATCTTTCTATCTTACCCATATAGGCACTGATTAAAAAAAAAACCACTTAATATGATTAAGAATATATGTGACTCAGTCAAGATAAACCACACATAAACCAGAATTTCAACAGGCACAGTTTTTTTCAGTTTTTCATAACATGATAACTCCAGGTTTTTCTCAAAACATAAGAACTAGTTTTATCATTTTTACGTTTTGTTTTTAAATCTATAACTAAGAACAGTCTGAGAGACAAGCGCCTAATTTACCCTGGTTATCTCACACTTGTAAAAGAGAGAATCAATCCTTTATTTTTATGATTAGAGGCTATGGCAATGAGGTTAAGTTCATGAAGAGGGAAAATTACTTAATTAGCTGTAAAACTTAAACAACTATTGAACATGAATGATGAAAATAATTGTCTTTACCGTTAAAAATGGATGGTTTGTTGTTTGTAATACTCTGTTCTCTGTCAGGGTGTGGGCCACTTCATCCTGAAAATCAACAAATATGTTCAAAATTAAAATTTGTAACAAGACAGTTAATGCGTACAACAGCAAATGACCCCTTCCCTGTTCATATTTACAGATTTGACAATTAAGCACACTAGTGAACCCTTCCTGGTTGTTACTTCCGTGTAATAAAGTGAAAGTATAAGTAGGCAAGGCCATGTCCATCATCTTAAATTTCTAATGGCTTTTTAACTAATTTGCATAATTGATACAGCTTGATGCATTGTTAGAAATGCTAATGACACCTAAAATTAAACAACTTCCATAAAATCTGCTATCAACCATAGGCTTTATGCATCAACCTAATTGACTCTCCTATCTAAAGAAACAAATAACATCCTATCTATAGGCTTATTCTTTCTGTTGATAGAGTGGGTCGATGCAGGAAAAAAGAATCTTTTGGCATGAAGACTTGAAAACTAAAAAAACTCCTCTAGGCTGATACCCATAGCTGCACTTACTCTAGATACAGACACAACACATTTTCAACTTTGAAAATTTTGATACAACGCATAAAGATAACTAAACTAAACAAAAAATTCTTCTGAAAAAAAAAGCATATAAATAACTTATAAAGCACTTTTTATCTTTAGAATTATCAACTTACTTTAGCAATGATGACTGCTTTTTTCAATATTTTGATAGCATAAAGCTGATTGGTAGCCTTCTCTTTACACATTATGACTTTTCCAAAAGTTCCTTTTCCAAGTACTTTGAGAAAGTCAAAATCATCTAGGGACTGAAATAAATATCATGATGTGAATCAGAGATAAACTTATAGAGCATTCATCAACAAAAACAAAAGAACAAAACAAAAAGACGCATTAATATTGTGTTTACATGGGCAGCAGAATTTGTCAAAGAGATGTCGTTGTTTTATATAGTTGTTAATGATCCAGCAACATGTGGGCTTTTGTCCAATGCCATGTAGTGGTAAGTAAAAGTTTTCTTGTCAAAGAGGTTAGACTATGCAAACCAGATGCCTCCTCCCTCTCCTTTTTAAAAATTTTTATAAAAACTATCCCTTCATGTGGACATAAAAATTACATACACAGAACTTTTCCTGTATCTATTTAATTGGATTTATTCAGTTCTGTTTCTTGAACATTCATGATTCCCAAGATATTGATCAAAGCAACTCTTGCACAACCTACAAATTTTCATTTGAATTTTTGATAAATCTTCGTATCAAAAGAATGCACTAAATTGAAAGATGAGTACAGCAGGATATTACGGCTTAATTTTGTCATTCAACTTACAACTTTCTTCTTGTGCTCCACTAAGTTTGTAGAAGGTGTTTCCTCTGAACCCTTGTGGGTGTCGGAAACCGAACCAATTGCATTTATCCATTCATCTCTGAAATAAAAAAAAAAAAAAAACATTTTTTGATATAACAAATTTCATTGAAAAATGTAAATGATGGCAGGTTCAGAAATAGGCCTTCCTAAACTCTGCCATAATGAGATTTTTAAAAAAATATTTCAGTGTTAAGAAATCACCTTGGCATAATATATACCTGCTACAATTTTTTTTTAATGAACACAAATAGAAAAAAAATGTATGCATTTCACATCATGATAAATTTCCCTTAGGCTAAGAAATTAGACATCTTGGGTATACCTTTCTGCTACTGATTCCACACAAAACATTCTCTCCACTTCTGATGCCCATTGCCAACATCTTATGATGAATGTGTTAGCTCTTGGCCGATCAACTTTCATAAGCTGGCAGTCTGAGGGGAAAAAATTAAAGACAAATTAAAAATTCATATTGACTATTTCAGGACACTAAGAGAAAGGTTAGAGGATTTTTTTATAAAACAAAAAAAAAAACAAGAAAAAGGCAGTACAAAATTTTAAACATTGGCAAATTCTGAGCACATAATGACTCCAAACAAATTAAACCAACCATGTCCAAGATAAAAGAATGAAAAATTTAATGTACAAGTGTAGCAAGTTAGTAAAAGTTTCAAATAACTAAAATATAAGTATTCCCAATTCAAGGATAAAAATTTCAATTAAAAATAATGCACAGCTTGTTCAAACCTTTGACAGAGAATTTATTCAGTGGGTCTTGTAAATCATCAAGTTCTGGTTTCGAACGGAAGCCCTCAAACGACCCATCCTTTCTCAGAATAAAATAACGCTTGCGCCAGTTTTTTATATGCTCTCCTACAGGAAAAGAAAACAAATGCTTGAATAATTGGAAATCATTAATGTTAGATTAAATGACTAAAAATTATTTTTGTATTCACTCCTGCCAGTCTGCAAATATCCAAGTTTTCAGCTTCATTATGATTATATTGAAGCTCTGTTTTCTTCTTTTCCATTTTTTTTTTTTTGGATGGTGGGGCAGTTAAATGTTCAAAACCATATTTACTTCATGTCCACCCTGAATAGAAAGTTGTAATTTTTTTTAAATTCTATTTTTTTCTTCATTTTAACTACATTTTTAGTCCACAAAAGTTTTTATGTCTTTTCACAAAATATTCATAATTTTATGAAATTTTTAATTTTGAAACCTCAGGGAAATGTCTTGTTCAAAACAGCAAAACTTTTGAAGGTGAGAATCGAACACCCAGCTCATGGACGTGAGACATTTATCAAATTTTGAATTGTAAAGATGACATTTTTATCTATCACACAAGGGTAAACACAACAGGACAAAAAACATTTTAAAATAAGACATATTGTTTAAAATAGTTCATAAAACTTATCACCAGTAAAATCTTTTACATAAGAAGTATCACTCTCAACATAAGGAAATTTCTTATCCTGCTTGAAATATCAAAATAAAATCCCACTATGTCCATGGTATGGTATACTCTGAGGCATTTAAGGCTAATCTTATTTCCCAGTAATTTTGATGAACTTTAATTTGTCATTAAATGGACTTATTGGCTTGATGTTTTAATGTCTTTTTTGGTTCATCAACCTAATGCTTTGAATGTTTATTTAGTCATCATCTTTTAAAAGTGTCAACAAAACAATGAGTGCAGTTTACAAAGTTGTTAGTTTTGGAACAGCTCTTTATCTTTTAAAAAAAGTTCTTCGAATGGCAATTTAACTTTTAAAATAATAAGACACTGCACTATTTGATTCCAATAAAAATTTTAAATGTTACATAACATTTTTAGATGAAACTGTTGCTAACATCTGAAAAAATTTGCTGGAGCTTTTAAATGAATGTACATTATTCAGTCACTAAATTCAAGAGAGGTGGCTGATACCATAGTAACCAACCAATTCATGGTAAGGACAAAAAGTTTCTTTTCACGTGCATGTATATATATACCTACCGTTTATAGTCATAATTGTGACCTAAATTTATAAATCAAATATTCACTGATTTTCCGACCAGATTAATAACAAAGTGAGAAAGGTTTATTTATTTGAGTATGTGGTACCTCTTTTCCACAGATATCCCTCCTTGACCACACCGTTATGATCCACCTCAGTGTTCATTGTGAAAATAATCAGTTACCTGAGGATTTTACACAGAAAAATGTTATTAGGTAAATGTTATTTACATGTACATAAAAATTTGGGTATTTTAATAAAGTTTTAGGAAAACGAACTGACTGAATCAGCTAATAGAGCTATTGATCTAAAACGATCAGTTAGCAATGGTTAACAATAACACTTCATATTGAGCGTTGCAAAATCAATAAGAAAAATATTAGATCTCATTCCTGTATTTCAGTAGGGTGTAACACTAAGAGTGTACTAATACAGGAAACAAATCCAAGCATGTTTAGTCGAAAATAGATGTGTTGACTGGTCCTACATCTAACCACAAAAAGGTAGGTGCTGTTTCTTCTGTCACCCCACAGTGTAAAGCTGCAGGCTCCCTATTTGTGTTTAATGAAATGAAGAAAAATTCAATTCCATTTACATTTTAAATGTACACAGTACTTAGCTTGTAGTTTACGAGACTGTAAAAGAAGAAAACACTCTTCTTACAGGAGATCCTGGTGGTGGCAGCAATAGTTTAGTTCTAAATTAATACCGACTAGTGTCTTTCAACCTGTGTTTCTCACGCTTTACAGCTGATTTCAATTAAAAATGGTTTGAATGGTGATTTAAGGTCTTAGGTGTAAAAATTGAACATTTGCCGAAATTGGGTGAGTAAGTCAAACTTCTATTTTCATGTCATAAATTACAATCACTTTAATGTTACTTGTTAGAGCTAGATTTTTAAAAGCATATCTCAGCACTTGAAAATAAGTAGGCCTTACAAGGATCGAATATTGGAATATTAATAAAAGAAAATCAGACACAGTATATGTCTACCCACTAAATGTCAGGGCAACTCGTGAATGCCTGTGGTAAGGGGGCGTCGACAACATCTGCTTGCAAACAATTCCACTTAACATTTCTAATTCTCTGAGGTTGAGGAAACACTTTTGATTTTTTCTTTGCTAAGCTTAAACTTATGTCCAGATAGGGAAGATCCTTGTTTAAAGAATATAGCAAGGTCATGTGTGCTCTATAAATGTGAAGCTATGACAAAAGTAAACTGACATTTGTGATGGGCCCCAAAGCATTTTCAGAAATGTGTGTGGGCCCAGGAAAATCATGGTTTTGACGGAAATATAATATATGGAGATATTTATATCAGTGGAAAGCTTAGAGTGTCCTGAGTATGTAGCACTTTAAATTTTTTAAATATCTCTTTTTGTTGCTGAGTTATGGTCATTTAAATTCGATGAATTGCAAAAGGTAAAAATGGAGAAAAATGGGTTTAAAGAGGTTCACTCAAAAGTAGTATTTCCGTCAATACCATGATTTTCCTGGGCCCACACACAAATTATAACTATAGAGAGTAAAAATAGCCAATTGTGTTGTGTAGCCATTTCATGTCATGATTTTCTTAAACTGCATGATGATGCTTTGTAAAAATAAACTTAAAATGAATTGACAAAGAAACGTAAAAGCATTGACACATCTGTGTGTTGTGATGCTGGACAAAATCATCAAAACCGACACATTTTCAATTTATGTTTTTCCTTGCTTTTTTAGACCGTAACGGTAAGGTCTTTTAAGATAAAATTTTATCATAACTAAAAGGTGTAGTATGACAGGGATACAGGATAAGAGCTTTTTTATGACAGCCTTGTCAATTTTTTCCTATAAATTAAAAAAACTTTGTCTACCATCACAAATGACAGAATAAGAATCTTTTGCCACAACCTCAGGTACTTCTATGAATTCTCTTCAGTCTTTTAGACTGTATTACATGCTTGGTAGTCCTATTTTCCTTACTCTTTGCTCATACTCCAGATTATTGTGGCCAGGAATGACTCCAGTCACACATCTCAGAAAATTTTCAACAAAGTCTTTGTGTTTCTAAAACATTGAGCCCATACTACATCGCCAAATTCCAAATGAGGGCACACTAGTGCAATAAACAACTTTCTCATGTTTTCTTTTTTGGATAAGTGAATTATCTCCTATGAAACCCACAACCTTGTTTGCCTTGTATTCAAGTTTGAGATTCCACATGTTAATGCTTTGAGAAATTATTCAGTTCTTGATAGCAATAGCATTACTACTCCAAGGTCTTCTTCTTCTACTTCACTATCCAAAGTAACACAGTATCATTTGAATTATGTTTTCTCATAATGATAATCATGTACTGATGGTGGGGATGTTCTACTTCTAGGTGCTGCATTGAATCTAAGCTACCGCCAGAAGGATTTCCAGAGGGGTGCCACCTTATGATTCTAAGCTTAAATTACCAGTACGGAAGGATTTCCACATAGTGGTGCCACCCTTGCTAAGTCTTAATTTTATACCCAGTGATAAAACAGTTCTATCAAATTGTGAGAAATAAGCAGTCACATAAAAAGTTACTTTGGGGACCTCTCATCAAGTTTTCAAGAGTTTATTTGTTGAAAAAAAAAAAAACGCAACTCCTAAAAAATCATCTAACCAGAAAGGCCCCATGAGCAGTCAGTATCAGCAAATGGTGTAACTTTCAACATTCTATTTAAGTCAACAAAATTTACATATTCATTCTAAATTCTGCGCCGCTCGTAAGACATTTCACCCAAATACAGCTATAAGTCATAAATTTATCATGTTCCGAGTTATCTACAACAGTCTCTCGTAACCTATTAACCGATACTGAATGAAAAATACGGATTCTTCTGGACTAACCTCAGTTATCCAGCAAAACCAGGTGGTTATGAAACCGTTTAGCCTTACAGCGGTAAATTAGACCAAAGTCGCGTAAAACCTGTTTTGCAACCCAAAAAATAGTGCAATTCTACTCATAACCGTCTGTTTCGTGTTAAAATGAAACTAGTTTGGTGATGTAGTACTAATGTAGTCTTTGAGACAACGTGAAAAGTTTGTGTTGCAACTAGATTTTGCCTGCCTTACACAATGCCCTAAACTACAACTCTTGTCGTCTCTGATATCATTGGGCAAATCTAATTTCCGTTTGCACATGTATGTATAACGTAGAAAATGCAAGCTTTTGATTGGTAGGCATTTTGAATGGCGTCACAGCCCCGAACATATAAAATTAAAAATACCACATTTTAGTAAAGTACTGTGCTTGTCAGAATTACACTTGCAAAAACTTAACTTTTCTTCAAACAACCGCAAGAAAAAAACCTCCAAATTTGAACTACATTTGTTTTATCATATATTTTGTTTCACTAAAAGTAGAACCCATTTATAACAATTTCAAACATATCTATCTGATCTAGGATCTACTGAATTTCGTAAGCCCGAAATTCAGGTATAGACAATAAAAAAAGAATTCAAGCACTATACACAACTATCAAAAATCCTTGCTTTTTAAAAGCAGATGTGTAGTGATCTAAAGAATGGCTCATAAAGTATCTGTGGTAAGGTTAAACTAAATCATGATTCTAAAAACACATCATGAAATTTAAATTCGCTTTTTTTTCCATATTCTAGAGTTCACTTTAATACAATATTAGGCCTAAATCTATGACTTTGAAACGTTTTTTTTATTGTGGCCTTTGCGACTGACATAATTTCGCGATTTTCTACTTTCTAGGAGAAAGCCATAAGACTACTCTAATGATTAAATATAATCTGACATAAATCTATTTTACAACTTAGGAAACTTTCTACTGCTTCCTTCTTGCAGACTGCACAAGCCATTTTAAAATCGTTGTTTGACTTGATAGGAACAAAATAATATTACGCTGCTTAAAAAAAAATGCCCTGAAGCAGACCCTACATGATCAACTATATTGCACAAATCTGGTTGCACAATATGATTGACAATATTTTGTTGTCCACGCACGGTCAATATAATTGACAATTGAGTTGCGCAAAAAACAAGTTCCTTTTGGCCTTGGGGTTCGTTGAAGAAGGATGGGCGACTTTGACCAAGCGGTAGAAAATGAAAACGATGCTCCATGAAGAAAATGTGCAGTGGTCAATGGAATTGTTCCTGAAGCATCCAACATTTGGCCACACCAAATTGCAAAGTGAACTGAGCCATGATGAGCCAGTTGCTTAAAAAAATTTTCTATGCATGGATGTTGAGTCATATTATGAGCTATTGCAAATGGTTGCACCCCTGATAGAAAAAACAACAAGAATTTGTTCTGTAGTGTTAGAGTTCAGTTGTTTTTTTACATCTTCTCTTGTGTACTATGGGTAGTAATTGAGCAAGAAAATATCAAGCAGATTTTGATTCCATCAATACAATTGCGCAATTCTTCAATATAGCTTTGGCAAGGTCGATTTAATTGTGAATACTCAGTATTGACAATTATTTTGCGCAAAATAATAATTGACCAGGTAGGGTCTGCTTAAATACGACATTAGAATTTTTACACCATTCCGGCATTTGCGCACCAATAGGCAGATTTAGGTCAAACCATTGTTGGAAGTTAATTTGAAAGTGACTACCATCCAAATCGATCGTTTTTTCCTCAAAGCATTTACTTAGACCTAGATCTAAATATATAGTAGCAGCCGCTGCTTTAAATTTTAACAGCATTTTCTGTATAAACCTACGTAGCCTATAAACTTTCATTGAATGAAAACAAAATGTTTTACTTTTAATAAGTGTTTTAACAGACGAAGAAGAAATGCCCAAAATTAAAATCTATTCGAGATTTCAAGATCTAGATTCTTAGACTCTAATCTAGAACTAGATCTAATCTAGTAGATCAAGGGAAATTGAATATATAGATAGATTAAATTACATTTAATTAAGCCATGCAACTGAAAATGAAATAGCCAATCTTGATTTTGATCTAGAATCTAATCTAGATCTAGATCTATATCTAAATCATAGATCTAGAATCTAGAGATCTTGATCTCGATTCTATTTTGTCTGATGTGTGTCCAGGGTGAGATCAAATAATCATTACAAATTTGAAGAGGAAAACAATACCGTATTAGGGCCACATTGTTTGTTATTTTGTCTGCTAGAATGTTACGTATACAGTGGTCCTCTGATTCAATGTTGGTGTTGGGATTGTTGCTCACTAGCCTAGCTCTTCCCTGTCTCGTTCATTTACTATTTTTCACGTCCATTACGAGACTTGAGGTCATTGACCCTGAATTCAGCATGGTTCAGCTTAGTCGAACCCCTAGGTCGACCCGGATGTTTTTTAATACGATTGGTCTTCAACTCTTCATTACATGTACATGTATTTACAATATTACATGATTTTCTCTAGGGGTCCTTGCCTTTCTTAGGGCTCCTAAAATAATAGATCATTTTTCTATGGCATAGGCCTAGATTCTAGATCTAGCCTAGAAGTGGAATGTTTCGCTTAGATTAGATGAGATCACTAATCTACATGATTGACCAAGTGCTTCGCCTAAAGTCCGGTTGGCGCTGACGCTCACAAATCTGCCTTGCTGTGCAGCTAAAAAGTTGTTTTCGGCTAAAAATTTATCAAATCATACTCAGGTTAGTCTGGATAGATGCCGTAAAAATTGCACTCTAACACCCATTCTTGGACGAAATGAAGGCATGAAATCTGGAGTTTTGTCCCTCTCAAACAAAACATTTATAGAGATCTACCCGGGTAGTGAAAAGCCCAGAAACAAAAAAGAAAAATATCTCTCAAAATTTGCAATGATTAAAACTTTCCAATTTGTATTCAGTTATATAGAAAGTCAATCAGAAAAAGATGCCTAGGTCAGTTGGGTGTGAGTTGAGTGTTACTGTTAGACTAGTTAGAGTGCAATAATACCAAGATCTAGATGGTAGCCTATCTAGATTCTAGAATAGAGATGAGGCTGTCCCAAATGTTAGTCCAGATCATGCTCTCATCAACCCAATAAAAATAGGTGTTAATTGCTACAGAGTGGCGATGTAACAGTTAATCATACTTAATGTGTCGTTAATTGCTACAGGGTGAGAGGAGCTCTTCTATTTCCAAAGGCAAAGATTCAAAACAAAAATTTGTCTTGTATTGTCGAGTATGTCTCAGTTCTTTGTCTGATTCCTTCACACCTTTAGTTCACCGTCAGTCCACCAGATTCATCCCAACTGTGACAGGGTTGAGAACTGTGTACATATATATAGAAAAAATTTTTGTTTTGTTTTTTAAAGCCTTAAAGTTAAATTCAATTGTCTTATGTACGCTATGCCATGACAAGGTGATTTTTTGTGTTGTCTCGTTTTACACATTCTTTTTGCCTTTACTGTTACAGGCTGACTAGTTTTCATTAGCATGATTTTGAAATCACATGTGACTGCACAGAAAATTTTAGACATGCTTTCTTGAACTCTTTAAAAATAAGCCTGAGGACCATAAATTTTACCGAATGATGTCTAGATCTAAACCAGAGCAACTTAGAGAATAAAAAAACAAGGCTTTGGCTTTAGATCTAGACTAGATCGATAGGTAGAAAAAGAGAGCGGATATTATAAAAAAAGAGAGAGATAGAGGGAGAGAGAGAGAGAGAGTAACTGTGAAAAGTAGGTAGAAGAGACAAAATTTGGATTTTAGATCAGAAAGGATAGATATAAAAACATGACTTTTTCTAGATTTCTTAATTATAATTGAAAGGAGAACTTACAAGTTCCAGATTAATCAGGTGTGGGTCTAGATACATGTATAAATGTAAATCTAGATTCTAGATTGGGATAGGTTGGAGAGAAAGCAAGAAGGAGGAGAAGAAGAAAAAAAAACTATTTTACAATCAAGAAAGAGAGAAAGGAAGAAGATGAAGTTTAGAAACCAGGCTAAAATTAAGAGGGAGAGAGAGAGAGAAGGAAAAAATGAATGAAGTTGAGTTTGAAGCAGGAGCAAGCCAGTTTTGAGTGAGAGGTCAGAGTAACGAAGATAATTGACGGGGCGGCCAATCAGATTGCCCTATTTAATCTCAAGTGCTAAATTTAGATGTCTTTACTCTGTAGCAATTAACGTCATGTTACATCTTCTATCTGCAGCTATTAACAGCGCGTTAATTGTTACATCCTCACTCTGTAGCAATTAATAACGCTACCATGAAAACAAGTCTAGGTTTAGTACTTTTCCAGAATAAAAGCTTGTTTTATGTTTAAAAATTATTGTAGAGATATCATAGAAAATGATAGATAGTTTGAGCTGTGTCATGCTACACGCTTTTGTGTAGTTCTTGGTTATATAAAAAAATGAAGTGTTTTTATAGGCCTAAAAAGTGGACACTTTTGCTTTAGCTACTTTACCTTCGAAATGACTATCTTCCCGATTAGCGATGAACTTTACCTGCAGGAGGTCTGACGGACCTATAGTAAAAAATTTAGGTTACCTGCAGGAGGTCTGACGGACCTATAGTAAAAAATTTAGGTCTATCTATTAATTCATAGATTCTAAGTGTACCGTCTAGATTTGTGGTCTATCGGACATAACGCTTGTTGTGAAAATGCTAGATGTACACAAAAATGTTAGTTTATATTGATAATTACTTATCAAAGGCAATTTTTCATAAAAATCAACTTTTAGGATCGAAACAGGACACTTGTCAGTTTCTGAAGAGTAATTGTCGTAATGAAAGATTGTTGTGAAGTGTTATGTTCTCAAAATTTTGAAATATTTTATTGTTTGGTAACATCATAAACCTCTTGACAGCATGGTTCAGTGTACCATTTGGTTTTACATTTGAAACTCTATACAGGCTCTAAATTCAACAAACTAACCAACCTGCATAGACTGTAACTCAATTCAATATGCTTAGATTGTAGGTTGAGGTCCGTTGGAGTGAGAGAAATAAACAAAGCATGTTTCCGGAGGTTCTTTTCGTCAAGAAGGCAATCTTTATCCTTCTAAATGATCGTCTTGAGTTAAGAATAAGAACAAGTATATATTGTTTTGCATAAAATTATATCCATTTTTTTTTTAAATAATGTATAATGTTGTACATTTTCAGGCATTCTCAATAGAAGTGGGTAACAGGCCATGGATCCATGCATAGTTGGGTCTATTGCTCTCAGTCCTTCCGGCACTGAATCCAGCATAGCTCCTGCTTTACCTTGGCAAAGACCATCGCCAGTAGAACATATCAGTAATGCGACCCTTGGCTGCATCTCAGAGATAATGGTTCTGGACAGCCAATGTAGCATTCTGGTGCATAAAAGATGTATCCTTGAATATTTCTTATCCTGGGTTTTTCCTGTGGTTACAAGAAGTTGAAGAACATGAAAACTTCACAGGTTGTATTTAAGATTAGTTTGATTTGCGTTTAGACCAAGTAAAAA
This sequence comes from Elysia marginata, assembly GCA_019649035.1. Classification (NCBI taxonomy): domain Eukaryota; kingdom Metazoa; phylum Mollusca; class Gastropoda; family Plakobranchidae; genus Elysia; species Elysia marginata. The sequence goes on along the minus strand of BMAT01005384.1, from coordinate 246,221 downwards.
GTTATAAAACGTTTTGAATTGAAACCTACCTTAAAGTTAAATCTTTTTTTTCTCAACCTATTGTATTGTTGGTAGAACTAGTTCAGCAATTCCAATTCCAAAAAAAAGCTTCACCTCTGCATGGGAATATATCTGATTGAAAGAGGACTTGGCCTGAAGCTCTGTCTAACATAACATCCATTACTGAAAATTTTGCAATGACAATAGTGTTGAAATAAATAGCGTATAGTTCAAAAATTTTGGTTTACACTCAAGCACAAAACTCACTAAACATACTTACTTACATTATATCATCAAAACTAATTGATAAACGACATACATTTACGACAGAAGCAAGTTTCTCTCTCACTCTCGCTCTCTCACTCTTGTCCTCACCTCTTCCATATTTCTTCTTATGGCCATAAATTGACAGACATAATAAATGCATAGCAAAGCCTTGAAATTAACAGTTACTTGCGGTTTTTCATTCCACCAATTTTCGAGATGTTGCCAGAACAAAAGATCTTTGTAACAATCTGTTTCACTATGGATAGTAATAAATCTTCCTGATCTTCCTGAAATCTGATATGCATGCCAAAGAGGTTGACATGGGTCATTTGCTATATATTTAATGCTTTGGTCATGGAGTGTTTTTTTATATTGATGGTTTAAAAATGGCAGCTCCTCATCCACAATTTTTCCAGCCTTTTTTATAGTTTTATGGATCTGATTATTCTTTGTTTGTCCCCGTCGGTGCTGTTCCCTCCCCAACAACTTATGCCAAATGTAATGAAACTTTGAATGAGAGCTTGATAGAAAGTTTTTGGAATGCTTTCATTCACATGAAAAGACTTCAACTTTTTAAGGAAAAACAACCTCCTGTTCAACTTGTTGCATAAAACATCAACATGGGTATGCCAGTTTAGTTTATTGCAAAAGTAAAATCCAAATGCTTGTGAGAGCCAATGGTTTCAACAAACTCTTCATCAATTTCAAGCTGGCGCATAGGGTTCTATTCTAAAGTCATTAGTCATTCCTTTTCTTTTCTTAACATTTAACATGAGAAAATTTTTCTCTAACCAACCGAGAAAACATTCGACTTCTTCAAAATAACAATCTTTGGAGTCACACTGTAAGCCTTGAATGGTTGAATCATCAGCAAGCTTAATAAGTATTGTGTTATTAGATCAAGTGCTTCTTTTCCTGTTTGCTAAGTGCACCATTAGGAGGACAGCAACCACCTTCAGGGACGGGCATCTTCAGGATTTTTCCTGAATTCAGGTTTTTTTTCCATTTTAAATAAAAATCCTGATCTGGATATACACTACTCATTTGAAAACAAAAATTTTTGCAAGTAAATTCCTTATGGAAAAGCAAATCTTACTGCTGTATTGAGTTTACTTGCTCTGTTTATGTGAATTGCATCAGCAAACTTTAAACTATTTAATAGCTGAAGCAATGCTGTATAATGTTATATAATGTACACCCTGATCTCAGAATTTTTTTTTCACAAGTAGTGCCCACCTCTGTTCCATAAATTAGGAGCTGTGTGAAAATATTTATACATAGTTATGAAACAGGAAATTACACTTATAATCTATGGTATCATTCTTAACTGAGGCAAAGCACTGCAAGATCTTCCTGTTGGTAAAGCTCACAGCTTATTTTCCAAGCACCTCAAAGCAGTTGGTAAAAAAAATCTGAATCCATTTTTTGTGAGTATAAATCATCGGAATGTTTGGTTTTGATTCTGATGTCAATCAGAGTTCAGATTAAAATGTGTTGTATAAAATTAAAAAAATAGATTCGTTTTAATGTAAGAAGTAAAGTAACAAAAATTAGCTATGAAATTGTTTTCTTTATTAATAAAAGCCTAAGAAAAATTGCCTATGCCTGCGAAAACCTGTAAAAATTAATTGGGATAGACTTTCATGTGTTTAGATATTCTAATTAAAAATTGTATTGTTCATTTTGACAACAGTTTGAGAAGAAACTAAAAGTGTCTTGTGTTCAAGGTGAATGAGTCGGAAGTCAGAAATTCCTTTCTAGAGAAAATGCAGTTTAATTTTAAAGGTCTATTTTCATTAATCTTTTTAGTTATATTTTAAATCAACAAATATTTGACATCTTCCTACAATGTATTGATACTATGATAGTTTCATGAATTTATTTTTTACATTTGGGACCTTAGAAAAATGTTCTGTTCTAAAGGACAACGTTCTTGAATGCAAAAATTGTGACATGTGACTCTTTCACCCTGGACATGAGACAAATTTTATTTTGGTAGATTTACAAGTAATATCGATATTGCATATGCCCACATACAGTACAGCTTTTTTGTTATTTCTTCCTTTTTTATTTTGATAAAATTATTATTTATACCAGTATAACTTAATGATATCAATTTTATAAATATAAGTTTTATTTTCCAGAGAGATGAGACTGTGGACATTTTCTTCCTAAGCGAGAATGATGTATTTATTGTCGCTGCTCATCCAAGCCCACAGAGAGATACACCTATATCAACAGTTGTTCGCTTAGATTTTTTGCAACGGTACTTTTTTTTTCCTTTTTCCCTCAATATTAAAATATAAAGTTAATTTAAGGGTAAACAAGAGCAAACTATTTTCGTCAGGTATTTTAATTGTAAGATTCCACTAACAAGTATATAATTCTTACATTTGTTTGTTACAATTTTTATATCGCTCATTTAAGTGTCATTAGTATGATTAAAATTTTGCACAAATTTGGTTGGAAATTTTCAGAGACATAATAGTCTATCCATCAAATAGTACATCTTCAGGGTACCATAATATAATTTATCCTGAAGTCAATCTCAATACAAGCTTTTGTTGTTTGTTTTTTTTCCATAGCCATCTTGGGGTCTACAGGTCAAGCTTAGTTAAAAAGCTGAATGATACCTGCTACATTTTGTTTCAAAACAGACAGTATGAACATTCACTTCTCACCAAATTGCACCCTACAGATTCCTCCCATTTGATAGTCTTCATTTCACAGTGTTAAAAAAAAGTTATTACTTTATTTCAAGCTTCTTTGTTCAAGACCTGAAGGTCATAGTTCATACAAAAAGTAATTATTTCTTCCTATTTCTTACAAGTTTCTTTCTGAGAAGATCACAGTTTTCTGATTATAAAGGAATCTCATAAGCATTCAAAAACTTTCATTGTATTTGAACAATCATTTTTTATTATTAAAAGTTCCTGTGGGTGAGGTATGATTTGTATATTTTAATTTTTTTTTTTATTTGAGTTTAAATGACTAAAACTAAGTAATAGTGAAAAGTAAGTTTTTGAACTGTCATCCTTCTTCCCTAACTCAAATTGCATTGATATTATTGCGTCCCAAATTTCTTGGAATTAGGTTATAAACATCTTATGTCCAAGGTCGTTTTGGTTTTCTTTTTTTCTTTGTTTACAGTCAAGATCTGTAAGTTTCCTGAGGTCACAGGAGTTTGTAGAGGCAATGTGTCATAGGTAGTAAAAACCCTGAAAGAAGCAGATTGTTAGAGTATGGTGGACAAGCTGTCCTTTCTCACACACTGACTGCATGTGTTCTCAGTTCTTCTTGCTTGCTTACCTCTTTCCTTCTCTTACTTTGCACCGAACTCACAATCTTGTAATATTTGATAGTAAATAAGAAACAGCTGTTAAATTGAATTTCTTCAAAAAATTTTCAAAACTTTTTTATTGGCAGTGTATATGAAACCATGAAGGATTGTATTGGTACTGTAAATGAGGCTTACGTGTCGGTCAACAGAATGCTTTTATTTGAAGTGCTGGATGAAATTGTGGTAAGTTTTTCCTTAAGCAACCCTTATTTGTCATTTTTTTGTCATTTTTAGAATCTGCCTTCTTTTAGTGATTCAAACGTTCTTGTTTTAGTTTCAATTAAAGAGAAAAAAGTGCAAGATTTCCCTCTCTTCAACTGTATTTTTTTTCACATGACAAATTAAATTGAGTTTCCTGTGTACAAACAAAATTCTTTTGACTAACATAGATTCTACTGTGAGGAGAAAAAAATTTGGTTGGATTCATCTTATAGTATCCAATCTCTCCTTTTTAAGATAGGCAAATGTGTGGCAATCAGAACACATCTAAGAGCTTTCCCTAAGTTGTGATTTGTACATTGTATTAAAGACTGAGAGGATTGTGACATTGTCAAAGACCCCAGAGCATTTCCTAGGATGGTGCAGATGTGGCTTTCTTGTACTGCATTTACCATACATTTTTAGATATAATTTTAAAGTAATCTTAGACTTTCTGAACTTTTTTATTCAAACCAGACCCTTGGATTTGGATTTGTGTCCTCTTATGCGGAAATCAAACCTCATCTCACATTCAGTCCCATCCACCCTAGGATTCCTGAGCAAGACGAGATTGCTTCAAGATTTGTGAG
>BMAT01005384.1:149684-161975 GCA_019649035.1 Elysia marginata | reverse complement strand
GTCGGGTTCATAACGGTTTGACATTGACAGTGCTTTTTGAAATCGTTTTTGCCAAAGGGCTCCTTAACTCTGCTTAAAGCAACATATCCTATGACCACTTAACATTCAAAGCCGATCAGCGAGATAAAGAGAGAGTCCTGATTATGAGCGACGTCCATCATTTATTTAGATGACTTTTATATAGACCACTCGGTGGTACGAATCGCAAAATTTTCTTTCCTGAACATAATGAAAGGCAGAAAAAGGAAAACAAAAGACTCAACGATGTGGCAACAAATAGCCGGTCTAGGTCAACCTAACCCTAAAAAAAAAAAATAATTTTTTCCCAAAAGAATAGAATTCATTATTCCAAACTTTACGATCTGCTGGAAAAGCTTATCAGTTTTAAATTTTCACACTCTGCTACACTCTACTGGGAAAATGGGAGCAAAACAAAAGATGAAAGAATATGCTGACGAGACAAACACCAGCCTTTCAGGCACGGCCGTAGCGCAGTGCAAGGTCTCAACACCTTATTCGTTCTTCATTCTTCAAGACACGAAACTGACATAAAAGAAATATCAATAGCCCCACAGCGTAAACCAATCAATCAGGGACTCTCTTCAGAGCAGCGCCCACATGCAGATGACTTGTGCGAGGTAACTACAACGTTTGCTTTGACTATTTAAGAAGGTAGGACAGAACATAAACAAGAAAGGAAACAGCGAGATACAGAGAGGCAGATAGAGAGAAAAGAAATAGAAGAGCGCTAGAAAGTCTTCAGACGTGATTATTTAACCCTGATACCAGGCAGGCCAGCCGAAGGAGCGGATCGATATCATTATTGGGTATTGATTCCATCTCGCCGACGCTAGAGGTGCTATTCAGCACTGTGGGCGAGATGCCACGCGGCCAGCCAGCTACCGAATTCGTAGCCTTCGCTTCTGTGAATAGCGCTCGGGAAAAAAAATGTAAAATAAAGAAAGAGGCAGTGTAGAAAAGACGGACTGCGATACAAGAAAAGGCTGAGTTGTAGAACGAAAAGCTGAGCGCCGTCTTGAAAAATAAACTTGAATATCTTTAAAAATCTACAAAGATAAGATAAGTCAGAAAATAAAGCAATAAACAGAAAGATAATCAACAATATCTATATACATGAACAAGTACAAATTAATAGATAAAAAAGGTAAGTACTAAGTAGGTAGATGCATGGTACATAAATAGACATATTAATTCAACCTAGTAGATAGATAGATTTATAGGTTATTTTAATGCATCCAGCACAAAAGTGAAGTGCCCAACATTATAGTTCGAGTATATTATAATATGGGGAGGCCTGGTCCTGCAGAAGTTGCAAAGCAAGTGGCCCTCTAAACTGTCCAACTGAAGAGTGCATTTTATAGATAGATAGTGTTAGACGAGGACAACAAAAATAACTAGATAGATAGATTAAAATAGATTTTAAAAACTTTATATAGACAAAAACAAATAACACAATTACTCTACAATTCTGGCCAAGTACCACAGACTCTTTTTTACAGGGCAGTATGGCTACTAATATATGCGAGCTAATCTAAAGACAAGTATTATATATTCGTTGTTTTTTACTTATTCGAGCGTTCAAATTCTTCAAAAATTTCATTATGTTTAACACAATTGGCTTCAGTTCATGTCTACTTTATATACGCGTAGAAATGGGTTGCAACCACTCACAATCAATACGTCCTTCCAAGACCCTTGGACTAGCAATTACAGAAATAGCAGTGAATAATGATGCGCCACACAGTTGTATATGTCAAACACCCATACAGCTGCTGCCAATGGTTTCGGCTACAAATTGCCAACTTATTGACATGAAGCACTAAAGGTTGAGTGCACAACATTAACTAAAGATAGGTACAGGTAGCGATACTTTTCCCTTTTGTCTGTATGTCCAGTTGTATATTCGGAAAATAACCATCACAAGAGACAAAGTTTGGGTTGTGTTAAAAAAAAAAGGAGGAGAACGATTTAAAAAAAAATTCCTATCAGGACGGCAATGCTTGAGCAGTTCAAAATGGACCAAACATTCAACAAACGCAAAGACAACAAATGGAAACAACCACGTGAACAGGAAAAACGATGAGCATTTGAAATGGAAAAGCAAAGTTTAAGTAGAAAACGGTAATAAGAGGTTTGATTGATTTAGACCAGCTGATGGAGAGCGTAGGCGGCAATGGGGGAGGGGCAGACAGAGAGAGAGAGAGAACAAACAGACAGCATAGTGGAAAAAGTATTTCCTCGTTCGCTTTTCTAAAACAGTATGATGTGGGTGGCTGTATTTAAATTGTCAGCCCAGGCGAATGTAACCTAATAATTTAGATAGCTTTCATGCTTCAAAAAATCTAAAGGGGTGGTATAACAATAGCATATCAACAGTGATGACGAATGGAAAAAAATGTTTTTGTGTGAAAGTGCTTTTCGTGTTTGTCCTCAATCTGTGTGAGTCTTTCTCTATCTCTGGAAGAACTAAACAAGAGTTTTGGCTAAATTAAGGGTTTCGCACACACACAATGCTTCTGGCTTGTCGTCTAGCTTTTTTCTTGGTTTGCCAAGGCCTGACATAAAATCCAAAACCAGGGACAATTTTTGTTGCGTGTCAGACGAGCATTTATTTTTTAGGGGGCGTCACTGCATTGTCTAGGCTTGACTAGTCGCTCGCTGTTATTGTTTTCTAGTTTGGGAGTTTGGTTTCTTTTCCATGGACATTCCTAAATATTGATTGCAAGGGGTTTTTTTTCCTCATGAGAAACTCAGTAGCTTCGTTTGCAACTTTCTGCACAGAATATTATATAAAATATAAATTATATTTAATCTTGCTGTCTACTTCCGTTTGTCGGACTGAATATTTCGTTTCGCCTACACAAAACTAGGAGGGCTAGAGGTGTAGACCAGAGCATACACACAATGTCTGTACGGATAAAGAGCAGAATTGAAACTAAGTAACTGGAAGGAATTTCTAAGCGGATGTCTGGATTGTATGGATTGCTGTCGTGACCAGCGGTGATGAAGACATCCATATAAAAAAAATGTTAAATCGATAGCGATAAGATAAGCATCGTCAACATGCGGGCAGCTCAGAGCTAGAAGAGTCTAGAGAGAGCCAGACTCTGTGGAGAGCACACAACAGCCTCCCAGTGGCCGAAATCAACAGTACACAATAAAACCTTCCTTCGTAAACGGAACAACTAAAGCCTATTTCCGTAACTGCAGACAAAATTAGCCTTTACAACATATATCAGAAGGTTTGGCGATCCCATTGCTTAAAGCATGTAATCTTTCTATTCCTCAATATCTAAAAACAAGTCAAGCTGGCCTAAACAAAACTAGAAATTGAAAACAGGAACAAACAACAACAACAAAAACATAGATCAAGCAGTCTGACGCACCTGGACCTGGGTTTGTGTGTTTGTGATGGGGTGTGTGTAAAAAAGGGACATACAGAAAAATCCCAGGTCAACGACACAGGGGCAAAGAGAGAGAGATGAGAGAGAGAGAGAGAGAAATAGAGAGAGTGTGTGTGTGGTGTGTGCATGTAAGCAAACAGCCAGCGTTTCGTGACACAAAAGCTCATCAGTGAAAAGTGCTGTCCCAAAGAGCTAGCTGTCTTTGCCAGCTCACGCAGTCTTCTCACGTATTTATATGTCTCGCGAGGCAGCCCGCATCATTCCTTCCTTGTTTTTTCCCCCTTCATTGTCGACTGTCCTTCTGTATTGTTTGTTTCGTCAGTTTCGCCTGAGGCTAGGGTATCTTGACCCGAGACAAGGATACTGCTTGGCAGTGCTTGCCAAAGCTAGGGCAGAAAACCTGCCAATAGTGTCATTTAGCTTGGTGCTATTTATGGACAGGGACTGACAGTAGATTGCTGGCTTGTTGTGTTGTTTGTTTTGTTTTAAATCTGTCATTGATATCATTCTTATAAGGCCTACGAGGAGAAAAAGATAACAATGACGACGAAGAAGAAAAGAAGTTGAACAGCTTATAGCATCGTAAACGGCGTTTCCAGGTGTTCAATGAAATGACTGTCTCGTCTTTGAAAGAACCAGGTTTATTAAAGAATAGCGAGCCAGTCAGGGATAATTTGAAGAGAAAAAAAATAGCCTGCTACATCGAAATGTGGCTGTCTAGTACCGCTAAACGATAAAAAAAGAGGTTTAGTTCCAGTTACAGAGACAACGCAAAGTTCCGTTGAGGTGTTATAGCAGGGATCTGTGGCAGGTCATCCAGGTGGTTTTAACAGAACAAGGTCTTAACACAGACCTTTTAGGATGGTCATGGGGCTAAATGGTAAGCTGTTCTGAGACGCAAAGAATGGCAGTGTATTTGTGTGTGCCGAGTTGGATGGGCCAGAGATAGAGAGAGAGTGAGATAGAAGGAATACAAATGGTGAGTGCGAGAGAGTGGGAAGGGGAGAGAAGTGGGAGAGAGAGAGAGAAAGAGAATGATGAAAAAATAATCAATATGTCCAGAGACAATAGAAAGATGAATAGCACGAGGAAACGAATAAATTAAATAGATTTAGATTTCGATTTCATGTGGAAAAGTAAACGAACAAATACCGAAAATTTCATAAATAGTTACGCTTTGAATGAGAAAGCAACATAGAAACTGGCAATGACAAAAAAAGGAAAAAGAGGGATTAAGCCAGAGCGTGTCTCTAGAAAGTTTTTCACGAGACTAATTTTGGAAACTATTATTTTGTTGAAAACGAGCCAAATAATCTACGGCCCACATCAATAATAGTAGCGAGACATTCGAGAAGCAACAAGATTCTAATAACTGCCGCAAAAAAAAAACAACCCACACACATACTCCATAACCCAGAGTAAGTTCAAGAAAACGAAAGATGGCATCAGACAATGTCTACAACTAATATATTTTTAGATAATGCTAACTAGAGCATTTCAAACCTCGTTGCAAGTTGGACTACTAACTGCTGTAATCAGAATACGAAAAGAAAAGATGCAAACTTCATGAAAATGGACAACAAATACCATTAATTGTCGATCAACATTGTGACTGCGGACTAATAGTAGCCTCCACTAGGAATGTAGATACGGACACACTGATAACGAAGCAGAGCAAAAGAGAGCAGAGGGGATAACTGTTGGTAAGTTCAAATATGGAGAAAACAGGCGTCAGAAAAAGAGCCAAAGAAGTTGAACAAGAGATCTAAGCAGCTTATACGTTGGAGAAGTTTGAATAGCTCGATGAAATATGCTGCTGGCTCTAGCACTCCACGGCTCCACAGTTATAATTCTGAACGCATCTTCCTCATAAAAAATACGCTATATTAAAGATTATGTTTCCTTTAACTCAAGATAATTATGTTTGGTCCTCTATGATACAAAGATCGCAATCTGAAATTTAGAACTGAAAATTCATAGCGAGACAAGGATGTCTTCTAAGGGTCTTCTCAGACTCACTTTGCTGACTTCCCTGTTTTTAAACTGAAGAATAATGGGAAATCGTGAGAAATCAGACTATTTTAACATATACACCCAGTCGACCAGAATCAGTTAAAAATAAAAGCAATAAATATGGAAATGAAAATTGTGAAAACACCGGGAGAGGAAAGGGGAATAACCACCTAAAATCTATGCTTTCAATTTCTTAAACGATGGCGAAATTGATCTTCTGTTTATAAGGACGCTGTTTTGAGGCCTCACGTGACAATGACCTTATCAACTTTGCCAAGCTTCATTAAGTTTAGCAAACGCCTGCAAGAGAATAGGGACCAGAAAGCCTAAGATCGACCAGTGTAGGCTAGTGACCAATGTGCTAACTCAAGCGTTGGTTTGGGGTTAAATCACACTCGACTATGACATCACGACACCAAACGTGCCGGGTAGGATAATGTCTGTATATCTGTATTATTGTGATGACTAAATTGATTCAAATCAACACTGGGTGCAACCAAGCTCTGACCACGTTTCTCTCAAACGTGTACATGTATGGTTGTATAGAAGAAGTAACACTACTCTATGAGTGTCGATGTCTCACACACAACAATTCTGATTATTTCTCACCACTAACGATAGATTACGGTTTTCATGATGACTTTTTTCGGTTTCCGCAAAGTATCCGATGTTGTTTTTTTAATAGCCCGATTCATTGAATTTGTTCTCTCTTGCCTTCACTTTAGTTTAGCTGTGTTCTGTTTACATTCAATATAGTTCCATATAGATTATTGTATTTTTTTAAACGGTCTTTCCCTTTCGCCTTGCGCAAAAAAAATGTGAATAATCAGGCTTCAGAAATTATCGTGATACTGGCAGGAGATGGTACTAGTAGGGGTGGGGGGTTGCGATTGTTTTCTTTTAAAATGTAGCAAAATTTCACGAGTTAACGACACATCTACTTCCCAGGCTAAATTCAACGTTACCATTTTCGCTATAAGTATTACAGAGGCTCATTCATAAGTACACGATAAGCACTTCAAGCCAACAGATAAGAATATAGATTAGGGGCACATTTGAGTATGTACCCTGGTGTCTTCTCTCTATAAAAAAAGCCAACTGAACGCTGTCCGAAAGCCCTTCAGATACCAATGACTCTGTCTGCGGGAGTCCCCTCGGGGAAACAATGGAAAATGTCAATTTGTAACGTCGCCCACGAAAATCTCATTTGCCCTGGAAATAGAAGGCTAGACTATGCTGGTGTTTTGTAGGGGTTTGGAGGTACTAAAGCTGGTCTAGTAAGTGCTTACAATTGTCTGGAGTCTGGAATAGAAGTACAAAAACATCAAAAGGCTAGGACAACAATTAATCCTTCTTTAATTCCACTTTTTGTGCCATTCACAGGATAAACATGATGTTGTGATTTAAAACACGCATTCATCGAAACTGTCTGAATATGAAAACATTCTTGAAATTATAGAGAGACACAGAGATAGAAAGAGGAGGAGGAGAGAGAGAGGAGGGGGGAAGACAACAGACACAGAAAGATGCAGATATGGGTGCAGTGATAACTCAATAGAGAGAAAGTATTTTAGAATTCTATAATCTGAAAATAAGCCGAAAAAATCACAGATGTACATTATAGTATAAAGTGGCAGGAAAAGCTACTTCTTTAGGATATGTCTGCTATTCAAAACAAGACGGGCAGCCACGAAGTAAAAGAGTAATATAGGTCAAAGGTGTTACAAATCATGGTAATAGTCTAAGGTGGACAGACAGCATTCAAGTTATAAAACTCTCCCTTCTAGGGGACAGAAAATATTTGGCAGGGCTAGGGTTTTTCCTTTCGGTCAACCGCTCAACCGACGGAGGCGAACCGAGGCAGTTACAGGTCCAAGTTTTCACGGTTCACTATCCGTTAGAAAAGATAGGTCAATGACCTGCTGGTATCGACCTCGCAACACACGATTCTTCAATTTTGTGAAACCGATTATCGAATTTACAGGGGTCTACAATTTAAAAGGAATTCAGTTGGCACTGAAACCTATCTAGCAATGATATCTAGGCTAATAGTTTGAAAAAGAAAACGGTTTTGGTTATAATGTAAAATTAGGAGGGCAATAAATCGATAGATCATTGTAGTTTTTTTTGGGAGTTAACCTTTTTAATTTTAAATGAACAAACATACGAAAGACCTCACTTGATGACTTTGCTATGATTGGTACACTAAAAAAACCAAAACCTTTCAACAAGCACGCCTTTTAAACTAGTCAGTAAGTTAACATATTCGTGCGTAATCTTAATTTCTTGCGTGACTTTCAATTCAAATCTTAGTGTTTGTGTCAGAAGTAAAAGACTCATAGACCTGGCATTAATAAATTATTCTTCCTACTAAAGAACGAAAAAAGAGTCCCTTAAAATGATGCACGTGTTGGGAAAAAAGAAATCTAAACAAAAAGAGGACTTATATTAATTTTTCTCCTTTCTCATTTTTTTCGGATAGATATGAAGTTCGTAAACTAAATTTATAAGCAATTGGGAAAATCATGAGAAAACAAAGAAAGACAAAGAAATCCTATAAACATCTCTTGTATAAGCAATTATAAACATGGACCAAAAATCCCCGCTATCTCCGAGCTGATGATCCCTGCCTGCTGAGGTCAGGCGCGGCAGCTGTGGCGCAATTCGCTGTGATATTAGAAGCTGGGTCGCCTCGGGCACGTTGCCAAGCGCACCACGTACCGGCATCACAGTATAGTAATACAGGTGGAACTGAGAGAAATCATTTTTGTACTCTGGCAGGAGGAGAGCTTCTACCTGAGCCACGCTAGCAGTGGGTACAACAACTGCTGTGAGCATCATTGCCAACGCTCACGGTAAACAGTCTAAAAATAAACACCCCGACAACTCCACGCTGCCGGAGGCCAAGAATGTTGAGAAACTAGGAGACGGCTGTGGGAGGTGGGGGAGGAGAGGTCTTCGGGAATCTCGGTTCATTTCTAGAAAATATTATTGTCCTTAGGGAGTCCACGGGTTGTTTATACATCGGTAAATAAGATAGGATAAGCTAGACTGGATTTTCGATTGAGAAATTTTTCTGCCTCGGTTGTAAAACACAAGGTGCTTGCATTGCCAAAAGTTTAAAAATTAGTAATTTTCGCGAAATATCATGACCGGGGTGCACAATAATCAATAGAAGTTGTTAGGTTATCTCTATGGCATACCACGTTGAGGCAAATCAAGCGAGTTTGTTGTGTCCATTTATCTTGACCGCTAATGCTGTCATCACTCGACAAATCGGCCTTGGCGGTTGTCGAGAGGAAGTACACTTTTCACCCACCTATAAAATAGTTGGAGGTAATGAAGCTAACAGAAGGACTAGCCAAAACTTGTGCATAACGCGCTGGACTAAACCACAATCTGAAGGCTGGCCTTGCAATATATAACTATAACTAAGGATATAGCCGCGCACAGCCTTGCATACTTCCATAGCAAATATAGCTCACGTGCCTTGGGGGGAACACACAAGTGCAGTGGCACGCGTGCATGAAAAAAGTAGAAGAATAGAACAGCATGAGAGAAAGAAAATAAAGACCTTGAGCCAAAAACAAGAGCTAAGAACCTTCTCGTAGTTTGAAACGAGTGTAACATTCTCAAAATGATTGCAAGAAAGCGATTATTATACAGCACTAGATTTCTGTGGACTGCCCCTTCTGTTCTGACTTCGATTGCAGTTATAAACTGAAATACTGATAAAGTGGTTTTAATAGCTGCAGTGATTAGAGGGATTTTGATTTTCCAAACAACATCCCACCCTTTTCAACAGGGAAAAGCCTAAGGATTGATGTATAGGATTTAAATTATAACCTTCAAACTACCGAAAAACAAAGTAGAGCCCAAGTGGGACAAACATGCCTTTGCTTCGATTCACCTTGTCGAGGGAAGTTTTAAGTTACAGAACATTATTTCGCATTTGAAACAACCAGCTCTCATAAGGAGTATCTGCTTCAAATCTGGGAGGCATGCTACTGCCACGGGCATACAGTAAAAGAAAAGAACAGCAAGCGTATGGCGTGTTCTTCTGAAAAAACAAACAAGATCTAGAGCCAGCTTTCCGACAAGATCCTTCTGCTATTCCTACAAAGGGCAGATCCGACCAACCAACAGATTTGTGCCAGCAGAGAGAAGAACTGCTTAAGCGGATAGGACTCTGACGGGCGCTTGAGCAAATGTTAGATTCAGAGCAGATGGAACAAACTGGAAACCTTCAGCCCGACTTCTTCAGACAAAGGTTTTGTCCTCTCTCAAAGGCCCGCTTGCTTTTCGCGAATTGAGAACAAAGCAGTTTCTACACTATACTATGCCTGACTTATGACATGTTAACCCGCAAAAGGCTAAGTTTAGTTGAAAACATGAAACAAAGAGCTATCCCCAAACAATACACGTATCGGCAGCTTAAATGTCAGGCTTTATCTAAAGCGAAAGTGGTAGTGAATGGCGGTAAAGCAGACCTCAGGTTTGGGGTGGCATCATCTTTTTAAGTGCAAAGTTTTGTATTTAGAAATATTTTCAAAAGTCTTATAACTATTATATAACATTATATTGCTTTCTTTATAATTGCTTGTGACATGTATGTGGTAAAGAGGAAGCATTAGTAACACTAGAGAGGCCCAGTAGATATATTGTCTGTCCTCACCTTCTCTGAGCATGCCCACACCGAGACATTTCTGGAAGCGGCAGGCCTGGCATGCTTTGCGCCTTCTCTTGGTGATCTCACAGTCCCCGCTTGCTGGACATGAGTACTCAATGTTTCCTGCAATAGAAGGGGAAAAATTAAATTAAAATACATGTACGAGTCTATATATATATGCATTTTAATTCAGACAGAATCGTTTAAAGCAAAACAGAAGCAGCCGAAAGTCAACAATATTAGTTGTAGGAAAGGGCCGGGACATCAATTCAGTATTGTTAAACAATTCTTGCATATAAATTTCTGTTCTGGACAAAATCTCTTCCAACATATTCATAATACTTTCATCCAACCCACGTCAGTGTAATATCACATTTAAAAAATTTTATCTGGCCAGACAGCTTATTCATTTTTGTATTAAGCCAGCTCCATTGAGCAGAACATATAACAAATACAAATATGGGGCTGTGACTAAAGGCCGTTTTGCGTAAAAGACAAATTTTGATACAGACATAAATTACTCTGTCATTATTTTGATATTAAGATTAAGTATTATAGATTTGTATCATCAGTACAAATTTCCCACTTTTTGAAATTTATATCAGAATCACCTGTGACTCAAAAAGTGTGATTTGTTTATGTCAGAATAGCTTGCAACATGTGAGTTTTGTGCTCTAAACGTCGTGTTCTATCAAAATCATTAGTGTTCATTCAGCCCGTTAAACAAGATCATAAAACATAATTTTAGTTCTGAAACATTTTATTTAGCCCCCAGTCCTGACATGATATCGCTCTCAACACGTCATACGACCTTTTGTCACGGGCACATCTACATATTTCTCATTTATCCAGAGTACACAGTCTACATGTAGGCCTAGTTAGAATATAAAGAGGTGAAGGTACCAGCAGGCACGTTTGCATGTAGCTGAGATCTAACTGGACTTCAGAACAAACAAATCAAATCATGACGTGTATGGGCAACCTCCATCAAACTCAACACTGAGAACAATAGGATGTCTTGTGTAATATACCCTTTGTATCCTGGATAATCACGGATTGTAGGCTCTCCCATAAGGTTATAGCGTTCGTTAATCTTATACAATTACTTGAAAACTTATACACAAACACCTTATGTGGGCTGAAACAAAAGAATGTATAGAAATCATTGCCTTGGTAAAAAAAATCTAGGCTTTTTATTCTTCAAGTGAAGATTTATGTCGTTAAGCAAACAATCGAAAGCTAATTTTTGTTGCGGAGATCGTGAAGTTTGGAGCTTTATGTTCATATTTTTGAAAATGCGCAACAATTCCAATATTTGCAAAGAAACTAAACTCAAGTTCGTTAATTTGTTTCAAACTCTCCATCACCCTCGATAAAGATAGGCAAAGTTCAGATCATTGTGGGCTCTGGACGTTTTCTGCCTTTTCGGTGACCTTTCAAAACATAAAAAATCTGATAATTTTAAACTCTCGCTTTCCCACCTTTAACAGAGACCATGTGTTCAGCACAGAAACCCACCATAAAGAAATCTCTTAATGGCTACATACTCTTTATCATCTCCACTATAATCACGCCCACGGCCCAGCTGATAGATGTCATAATGGAGTCCCGGTCTGATCATTTTGGATGAATGTAGTTCATTTAACTACTGGTAGTAACCGCCGTAAGTACCTTGACAATGAAATGGCCGATTATAATTAACCTTTGTACCAACTAAGTTTTTTTTTATTATTTTCCCTTCCGATCATTTAATGTTCATTTCATTACGAATAATGAACCGATGGTTGAAAGTTAGTTACCTCAACAGAACGGCATTGAGTAGAATTAAAATTTGTCCCTATTAACATCAATAATACTTGGTTGCAACTTGGGTGTCCTTCAGGATCAATGAAAGAGTTGGTTTATTTTTGAACCTCACGTGATATACTTTTCTTCTCTTTTATGAAAAATAATTCAGTGCACATGAAGTAAAAGCGAGAAGGTAGGAAATTATTATAAATGAGACATTCTATGGGGTTACAGATTTTGAAATAATTTTTGCGCGCTTCGCAAAATGTGTAAATAAATTTAAAATTGTCTCAGGGAAGTGGGCATGTTTTAAATCAGTGGCTTGCCATGATATCCAATGTATCTGAAGACACATTTGCTTTCCGAGTAATAGATAGATAGATAGATAGATAGATA
>BMAT01005384.1:123954-141089 GCA_019649035.1 Elysia marginata | reverse complement strand
CCAGCTAAGACCATGCATCATGAGTGTACACTTTGTGCTTCTGACGCATGACTATTGATCTTAGTGGTCCAGGAAGGAAATAAGATCGAAGTAAGCTACCGGACGTTCCACTCTGCCATGTGCCGCCGATATACTCTTGCTTTCTTCCTTTGCTAGGAGAGAAAGTAAAAAAAGAACAGGATTGCTTCTTAATTCAACATCTTTCTAAATTTCTTTTTTGTTCCTTCATTTCGTCGTCGGTTTCCTCCTTTAACAGTTGGAAACAAAAACCTGCGCTTTGCTCCTTGCACGCAAAACAAAAAAGAAACAAAAACCACACAATAGGTTCAAGTATATTTGAACATTCAAAGGTTGAGCATACATTGCGAGTAGCTGATAACAATCTAACAAGCTTATTAGAATGATTGCCTCAGAAAAGCTGTAACAGTATGTATGAGGAAGGGAGCAGGAAAACGGACTAAATAGTTCACTGTGCAGAGCACGCTATGCGAATAGCGATATGAGTGCTGGTGATAATTATCATTTTTAAATAAAGGTATGAACGTGTATAGAAAAAGACAAAAAAGAGGTGACCAAATGGACTGACAGATACTGCGCTGTGCGGTTATTTCGCTGAGTATTGTGGCATTTCCAGAGGACTGAAAGTCACAAAATGAGAACTCTCTGCCGTCCCTGGAGCCTAGCATGGTGTACACGGCTAAAGCGTGCCACATAGAAACTACACTTTATAGTCTTAGAATTCTCAGGATAAGTACAGTTTTACTGGCGTTTACATTATAAATGGCATTTTCTCTTATTGGAATGGTAATGCGGATATCAACAACATTGTAATTATGTCAGGGGACCCCCCCCCCCCCCAGTATCACACGAGTTTGTCTGCTAACCTGAAACGGCAGGAATTGATAATTGTTCAATGCATTATAACGTACGAAGGATTTCATGAGATTTACAGCAGTGTTACACCTATTTCAGCTAAAATTAATTACCTCGCTACGCTTGTGTTTTAGGTGTCCAAATCATTTTTTTAAAAGAAAAAGCCCTGATTTAAAAATGTGTCTTGTATCAAAACTAATTTTGAACTCTCTTAAATTTCGTTGAAAAAAGATTCCAAATGAATGTAGCTGTGCTTGCCACAGTCATCCGCTATGAAACATTCAGATTTCAATAACTTCGCTAAAATTAGACACAGAATGATTATTAGACTTTATAAAGCTTCCAACACCTTTGTCGAAATGGCTGGTGGAAAATCAATGAATCGGCTGTACTTGTATTAAGTCTTTTCACCGCAGGAAAAAAAATATTCAATAGTATTTTAGTGCATTTATTTCTCAAATCGAAATGAAAACAAGAAAAATTGCTCGAAACGTGAATATACCAGTAAGCCCGTTAGTTGATTAATAATAGAGAGCTGCAGTGGTGAGAACAAGTGGGGCTGACCAGCATTCCCAGTCCTGCAGTACTATAGGCCTGGTAACTTGATGTCCCAGGGAGAGGAAACATAAATCGATAGCAGTACAATCAGCGGAGTGCCAGTACAGTGGGTGAGCTGGATGCTGAGGGGCGATTGGAAAAGCAAGCTCACGCGCGGTGGGGAGTTCTTCTGTTGCTGTCTTATCCTAAGTGAACACAAGAGCCGATACAAAAGATTACAAAACCGATGTTTCTATCTGCTAGAATCACCTGCTCCTCTCTTCATGAGATCCCTACTACGATGACTCTACACACATTATAATGCCAATTGACGATGCCTGAACACTATTATTATCATCATATAATTATATTTCAGCATAAAGTTTTATGGTATGGCCATTATTGTGACCGAATATGATTCAAACGCTTACACAAAAAAGGAAGCTGTTAAAGTACTAATTTGTAATTGATAATGTCAACAACCGCACAGGCCTATGGCAACTTGGAGTTTAACTTAATTTTTTTTTTGTTTCACTCAAATCGCAGATGAAGAATTATAAGATCTATATCATTTAAAAAAGAAAACTACAGGTGCAATGGTCTTGTACGAGTCAAGCAGTCTAGTTATTGCCGTCGGTTGACTCGAGTTAGTATACGAAGCTGACGCTTGAACCTCCGGGTTACAGCGATTAATGATGGACAGTGTGAATAATTGATACAAGTTGTCAATTGGTATGTTGACAGCGAAACTGTCAGTTCAACAAACGAGCTGTGCTAAACGAGCTGTATATACCAATAAATGTACAAGTTGCAATAGGGTTGTGCGTTATCAGTAACAACTATGTGCAGGGCACCGATGCAAGGGAGGACGAGAGTAAAGATGAACAATAACAGAGAGGCATCTTGACAGAAATTCACTGACATCAACAAAACAGATCGGCCCAAACAGGGGAGGAGTAGGTCCGAATACAAGATAATACTTTTCTTTGTTTTACCCATGCCTTCATTAAGGATTTTGTTAGTCTAATGACAAAAGGCGGTCAAGCGATAGAAAAAGACGAGGACTTTTTCTGCTGAGTGAGCCGTTTGTTGATCCATGAGATTGTAACTGAGCTAACGTTACATGATCCTGGTGATAACCGTAATCCTGGTGAATACCTCCCTGAGGCGGCCGGGAAGATGACCAGACGATCACAAGATATTGATTGATTTGGACCTCCTCAACCAGCCCCTGCCCTTGCCTCCCCCACCGGGATGAAGACAGCCAGTCCACTGTCGCAAGTCTGCCTGACAGTAGCACTCAGCTGGTCGACTATCATGGTGACCCGGTCAGTTTCGTAATGACCACACATCAACCTGCAGACAGTCTATTATCTTCTTTCTACTGTGGGGCAAATGCAACTGTCAATGGCTGGAGGGAAGAAGGTTTCTTTTGAAAAGAAAGTCTCACCTCAAAAGTTACTACACTAACACAACTTGATCTAGATCTATATCCTATATCTCTCTCTCTTTGCGTGCCCATATCTTGTCAAACTAGTCACGTAGAGTTGTGTTCGCGGGGCCCCATTCTAATGCCAACATTCTCTTGATTTAAAAAAAAATCCAGAGGCTTGGGTAAACGTTTAAATGAGATGCTGCCCCACACATTTTTCTTCTCTTTCAAAACAGCTATGTATCGATTTTAGCTTCTCATAGAGGAGCCACGGAAGATTAAAAATAACTCCTTTCTGTCTCTCTCTCTATCTCGTCATCAGTACTCAACCTGCCTCACTTATCTTTTCCCCCTCTTTCACACTCAATCACTCGCTCTCTCTGTGCCTCAGTTGTGTGTGTGTGTGTTTCTCTCTGTGCCTCACTTCTCTCTCTCTCTCTCTCTCTCTCTCTCTCTCTCTCTCTCTCTCTCTCTCTCTCTTTCACTTGCCATTATTGCCAACGTGTTTTTTTTTCCTTTTTGCAGACAGTGAAGTATTTTTTCAGGCCAAGTTTCACCGGCCATCTCTATTGGGCGTATCTAAAAAAATAACCTTCCATGAGAACCCCCAACTCTGGCTAGGCCTGCTGTCAGCAAAAATCAAACTTCAAGTAATGGAAATCTCCAAGCGAAATGCTCATATTGTTTCTATCGTCATTCCTGTTTAGATGGTCTTCATTATCATGTAATTGAATGCTCTTAACTTTCAGGACGTCCCACATTTCTACAATCCCTGACATAAATATTATTGTAAATGTATTGAAGAGGAAGGAACGAGAATGAATCCAACGGTAAAATAGATAAAAGATGTAATTAACAACAAAACCATAAACAGCAACAATTACAATTATTTTAACGAAAATAATAATGGTTATAAAAATAATAATAATAATATTGACAAGAATATTCATGATACATGTAATAATAACAATAACCTGATTTCTCGTTCACTTGAAAGGAAGAAAACACATGACGAGAACATTCCAACACAAAAATTTAAACCCACTAAGTTGCAGGATTTCCAACTACTCAACTTCAATAGTTTGTTTTTTATTAACTGAGACAACACGCCTCTACTTATCTTAAAAGAAGCAGAAGTACAAGCTGCGATGATCTTTTTATTCATTTACAATTTGTTCTTCCTTTCATGGTAACTGTTTTTTTATATTGTCTTTTCATCTCTATGTCTGGATTCTTTCAAAAAGATTACTTTTTTCTAATTAAAACTGCAAACCACCGTATTTTAGTGATAAAAAATTAACACCCTGGTCTAACTACAGAAAGCGGCAACAGGGGAACTTTTAAGGAGTTTTCGCACTTAATTTCTAAAGCTGAGTGTTGGTTGAGAGCTGTATTAAGATGCCTCTCAACTGTAATAAAACG
Organism: Elysia marginata; assembly: GCA_019649035.1. NCBI lineage: Eukaryota > Metazoa > Mollusca > Gastropoda > Plakobranchidae > Elysia > Elysia marginata. The sequence continues at coordinate 136,825 of BMAT01005384.1, read as the reverse complement.
TTTTGGCTGAACCAACGTTTTGTGTAGGAGATGTGTGGGTGCGTGCGTGCTCCATTTCTGCCTGTGGTTGATCCAGGATCTGTGACGTCAACACAGTGGGATTTCCTCTTCTTCTTTCGCCATTTTCAAGAAATCTGTGTGTACTCTGCGAATTTTCGTATCCGGCCGGAAACATGTTTGTAGGACATGTCTGTACCTAGCATCTTTATTTCGAGTTTTCCATAGATTTGGCTACATGTAGGTTCTAGCCATACATGTGCAGTCGTTTTAGAGAGTAATTTTGTGAGAGATAGAAGATAAACAATTCCGTCATCAGGCTTATTATTGCTACGCAGTTTCTAAATCATGTCCGGGAAAATTTTCCATTACTTTAAATGACATGTTGTTTTCTGAAGAAATATGTTTTTTTTCTCTTTTCGAATGTAAGCAAAGAAGGGGTTAGCGTTTGACTGTTTCATTACTTTGAAGCAATGAAGTCCACATGTTACCACGTTGTTCAGAAATGCGATATCTATTTGAAAAGCATGCTGACCAGCCGTTTCTAGCCCATTACGCCGTTGACCATCAGTGACGATAAGATTGGGAGGATTAATGACCATCTGCCATGCCAAGGCCACACGGGTCTGGTTGCAACATGATTGTAATGTGAACGTTCCGTTAGCCACTGAAGTCAAGTGGACAACCCTGGCATGGCACGACAGACGCAGCTTTTACCAAAACGGTATACATACCCCAGGCTGACTGATGGCTTGGTCCCTAGCTTGGCCTCCAAGATAACCACGACCTGTGCACCCCCTGAACACGGTCTTGGTGCCCATAGCATTCACTTACATACACACACACTGGTAATTATTTCATTAAATGCTAGCGGAGGATTAGTAGCAAGGGTAAAGGGTTGGGATATGGGACACGAGTGTTGGTATTCCGATACCTGTCTTAAAACTTCGACTTTAAAACATTGTGTCGATCACTACTTCTATGAGGTTGTGTAAAGAATGTTATGTCATATTACGTGACAGTGATGTGGTGTTAACTTATTTCAAGTTAACGACCCATGCTACCGGAAATGTGATTTCAAAGTAAAATAATAACACAACGTCAGTTAGTTGTAAACGACAGATAAGCTAAAATTAAAAGCTATGCAAAATTCCTCGTCAACTTTCAGGCTCTTGTTTTCCTTAAAACAAGGGCCCATGTTTACTCACTTCATTTTAATGCTAAGGGGTCAGCATTCCTAAGAGATTTCATCGCATTTCATTTAACTCGAATCCAAATACACGAGTCTTCTACACACAATTAGAAAACGGGGGTTATCGAATTAAAACTATCCAAACAGGGTACATAGCAAGACCGACCCTGCAGTCCAATGTAGACGTGAACATTCTGAATGGACCTTGGGCAACCGCTAAACAAGAGAAGTGTGTGCTTAGCGCTCCGCAAAAATTGAATTAAGATTGGGTAGTCAGCAAGGTAGCCCTCTAAATGAATAAAGAAAAAAAACAAACACGAAAAGAGCAAAAACAAAACAAGGGAGCGTAAGAACTCTGAATGCAACTTGTGTGCAGTGTATTCCCGCCACACCTACACCAAAGAAGCCTTCAAGAATGTACATTTGATCAAACAGTAATATTGATAATGGTTTAAATATTGATTATTGTTGTTTAAAAAAGTTCACTTTCCTTTACTAGAGCGGAGGCCCGACTCTTGACCACGGCACAGAAACAAAGCCATGTTAAATGAAAGCAACGCATTTGAAAAAAAAACCGTCTATAATAAAACCCTCTCGAGCTTAACCCCTCACCACGCTCACAAATATGTTCATTCTATTTCCTCAAAAAATGTACAGGTGCATAAACGTACTTCCCCAGATAAACGTCTAAGAAAACAATGCCGCAAACTTTGCAGAATTTAGAGAAAACTATTAAATCTGACGGCAGACAAGGCTTGAATCTACTGATTACGCCACCAACCGCCAAATCTATTTGACCATATTATATATGTAAGATATGGTCACAATGACATTCGCCATCCATCACTGTGACAGGCGTATCTCCTGACGGTGACGCACTAGCCCCAGAAGCATGGACTCTCGCGGTCTAGGAGAGCATAAACTGCACTACATTTCTGTGCATTGCAAGAGCTTGTAAATGACAATGAAGTATATTATCAAGCTGCTTGACACGCTAGATATTGGGAAAGTCTTTTTTTTCCAAATCTGTACAAGGAAATGATTGAAAATGTGGGGTGATTTGACTGGTGCTTTCGAGATTTATCATCTTCATTGTCCTAGTCACGAGGATATGGTAATTGAGCTATAAAGACTAACCTTAATGATATGAGATTTTAGCCAAGAAAACAAACGCATGTGTATTCGCATTGAATGTATTGTCGGAAGTATTCGTGGCCCCAACTTGCATACAAATTTAAGAGCTGCGTATTGAATATACATGTATTATTACTGCCGTTGAAAACTGGAATTGGGTGGGGAGGGGATGGGTGCTAAAAACTGAAATATTGTCAACGGTATTTTTGGATTGCGGCCAAGACAATTACAAGACAGGAGACAACATTAACACCTGACATAGATTGCGTTTCTGACGTAAATGCAAACATTGCCATTCACGGGTGAGCACCTTCATCACACCCCTCCGCCTCCCAGCGTCACACCCAAAAGCTTATTTTGCAAGTACTCACCCTGAATAGTCCTTTTAAAGAAGGCCTTGCACGCCTCGCAAGAGGACACGCCATAGTGGTATCCTGAGGCAATGTCGCCGCAAACGAGGCATAAGCGCTTGGCACCATCTGAAGTCTCCCCGCCCTCCGAACTGAAAGAGCTGGAGCAGAAGTCTATTTTGATATTGTCCAGGCTGCACGGTGATATATTGCCGCTGTCGGCGCTGTCACCTTGGTAGGACCGATCTGGGTCGGACCCGTAGTCGTCGTGTGGTGGGTCGTAGGCGAACACGTCGCGCTGGAAGCTGTCGTCCAGGTTCGGCTGACTACACCTTCCCGTGCCCATCGGGCTGTTGGGCTCACATTTGATCAGTGAATCCAGATCCATGCCCGCCCACAAACTTCCTAGGCGATATGCTAAGTTAGTGTCGTCGGCGTCCTGGCACCAGCAAGGGAAGGTCCATGGGGAAAGAAAAACAAAACGGTTGTAAGAAATATCAAAATATTTCATAAACTAAATAAACTACAATACAAAATGAGCAAGTGTTGAAAAAGGGGGGGGGGGGGTATGGGTAGGGTGTAAAAATCAAAACCATGGTGCACAAATTTCTTTTTTTCTATTAGACCTAGTTTGAAAATTCGTTTTTCAAAGCTTGAAATGCTTATGTATTTGAGTGGCTAAATTGGGAAGCTTGTTTAAACAAATCAACTTGTAGCTTTCTGTGAACGCACCAGAAATACAAACCCTAGGTAGCAATCATTGTAATGCCTTAGGATTTTTAGATAACAGCACCTGTCGTGAATAATGTAACTTCTTACACAAGGGACTAATCGAATTTCGTCTCACGCAAGAGCGGCCGAAACAAAGATAGGCCGGCACAGATTTGGCATGAGCTTTTCTTGTGTAAATGAGCAGACCGGCCAGCTTGTTTTGACTTAAGACTGTAAATTACATTATCTTTGGGTGAAGGGCCGAATGCACGGGTAAACAACTTTTTGCACTTTTCAGAACTTGGCTTTTGGTTTCATGCCAGGTAAACTATCGGACATCGGCACTGTTATAACACCGACTCCAAGCCGAATGTTTCAAGTTTACACCAATTGACGCTAGGGTACAAGCGGCCTCACGTGCAACCCCCGCGTCACGCGCTCAGCAGATCTTGAGAAGGAATGAGCTGCTGCGGAATTGAAAAAGGAAACGTTGTGGCCAAATGTGATTCTGGTCAATGAGAGTGGGTGAGCGCTTAGAATGCTCACTAAAACACACCGAAACACCTAAGAAAACCTGATGATAACGTGCGTAACTTTCGATCATTGCCTATGTAGGAACTCAACTGGGCGCGATCAATACAGCCATGTGCATAACTGCGGACCACCTCGGCTAAGCTGATTAGTGAGTGAATGTAACAGATCTGGACCTCATGGTTCGGACAAAAAGACTAGGGCTTGGCTGGTGGCCATGGGCTTAGGGCTTCTAAACAAAAGCTTAAATGTGTAACAATTGCAGGCTTAGCATTTCTCTGGCCAAGTGATATATGAAAAAGTAACTAAGTTTATGCAATTCAGTGTACTTTACTGTATACTACCTGTCCATTATAAATCACGCCAAGAGCTTTTTTCGGCACGAGGTCCTGTGTGTGTGTGTGGGGGGGGGGGGGGCAACAAAGAAACTCCACAATGTTTCAAGTTGAAAGTACCTAATGTAGTTACCTGATCTCACGTTCTATTCTCCCAAGAAAATATCAGATTACCGTTCACAGATCCGAGGAGATGGTCAGTAGCGGAAAATGATGGGATAACGAATGGTTCAAGAGCTGTGAAAGAGGGTAAAGAATCCAGGGCAATGACTGCTTCGGGCATGTATTACGGTATTGAAGAAGTCGGCATCATGAGAAGTCAATAGACTGAAGAGGCAAGATTGCTAGCTAGCCCTTGGTTCCCTTATACGGCAGTTCCAGAAGCTTCAGCGGATTATAGCCAGAGGCTGCCAAGTCCATTACAAGAGGTAAGGAAAAGCCTCAGGTTATAACCACAACCAATGAACCCGAAGTCCACCCCCACCTCTTCCCAACAAAAATCCTTTCAAAATTGTTTTATACATTAAAACTTCGTAGACCTTAACAATATGGAGACCCCATTGTGAATGGCAAGTTGTATGAGCAAGTGGAGGAATTAACTCAATCAGGGTAGCGACATGTGGCCGCGTGAATCATTCAGTAGACACTGGAACAACCATGAAGAGATATTTAAGACGGTTGTAATACACGCTATCGTGGTTCTGCGTCGAGGTACACTTAGCTTAGGGCTCAAGTTTATGATGAGAGCATACTCCTTAGGTCTGGCATGATGCTCTAGTTCAAATCACTTAGCTTTACGACTGCTCAAACTTCTTGTATCTATTCTTTTCAGGAAAATTAAAACATACCTTCAACAACATACATTCACGCTCGCACTGTGTCAATTAAAACAAAATTGTGTATAAATTTGTAACTGTTTCTGACGAAAATATTCATGCAAAAATCTTACGAATCAGATATCCATCTAAAACAAGTGTGTTAAGTTTGTTACCGAGGTATAAGTATGACTCTCCTAAATTTGCATATTTTTATTATTAGATTCGAGACTTAGGCCATTCGCTAGTTTCAAAATAAAGCACATTTAAATCTATTGGACCAAAGCACAGAGTTCAAATGCATTCGTAAACCATTCACAGTGAACTGACTCGAATAGTACCTTAGACGCACTGTTATTAGTACTACACTGCTTCACGCGTTGAGAAAGAGAGAAAAAGAGAGAGAGAGAGAGAGAGAGAGAGAGAGAGAGAGAGAGAGATACATAGTTAAAAACGATTCTGATTTCCGTGTCACTGATAAAGTATGTTAGTTCAAAGGCCTGGGTAGTAAGGCATCCTCAGAGTCTCGAAGCAAATCACAGCAAATTGTCTTACACGTCATAAGCAAATCGCTGAAGCGGTAGCTGCGTCCTAAATAAATGTAGCGTAAAAGCAGAATATTTCACTTCTTCCTGTATCGACATCACACACACACACATACATATATATAATTATGAATTGTTATAAATCAATGCACCCTCGAGTCTACCTTAAACCCTCATCCTATTATGCCCCCCCCCCTCTCTCTCTCTCTTCCTCTCTATCCCAATCTGATCCCATTCTCTCATTATATGCCTTCCCTTTGTTTGTACATTATAAACCCTAAAATACAATAGCCAACTAACAAATTCACCATAGCACGAGACTGAGCTTAAAATTTTTGGTTCCAAATATGAAGTGGGAATGGGGAAGTGCTCCCTCGCGACTCTCTGGAGCGGAGGGTTTAGTAATGCCTACCTGTTAAAACGTACATTATTAGCTAGAGATGTCTAACCACACACATGTTATATGAAGCAGTTATTCTTTATTTGTCAATGTGTCGTATCGTACAGCATGACAGCATGAACTAACAACTGAAATTATCTAGTCCTCTAATCAAACCGGGTCACAAAAAGAATAGAAAGCACAGGGAAAAAAAAGCTATGAATTGTTATTCTTTTCAAAAAGTGTACACCCATGAACACGGTTGGCTCTGAAGCCTGGAAATGTTTGATTACATTGATATTGTTTTAAATGTGTTTAAATTATGTGTTGGTTTGTTTATCAAATGCTGAGACGCCAATAAAACCATAGCTCTTTGACACGTGTGAAATTGTAGACAAGTCACAAACCTAAAATGCTAGGTTGTAAATTGCCTTAAATTTTGGACATCTTCTTTGCTTATGTTCATTTGCATACCGAGACGTAAAACCTAGTCATACTGAAAACTCGTTAACGATGGTTATTGTCGTTCTTTTTCGATGCACAAAATGCTGTCGTCAAAAAAGTGCAATAAAGGATAAAGAACATATTACAGTGATAAAAAAGCTTAATCAGTGGCTGAGTTTTAGTTTTTATAAATCTTTCTGAAAATGTTGTAATGGGTTGATAAAATAAATTCAACAGTAAAGTTGCTACAACTTACCATCATGATAGAAAATAGAAGTCGCAGCAGATAAAACAAAAACTTTATGTTCCTGCAGCTAAAACGGTTTTAAATCCCAAAGCAAAATGAACAATGAACAGCTCAAGTTAAATTGAAACATCAGAAACATCCATCGGATATAACATACGACCTAATTAATCTCTACTTGAATAAATTCCCTAACTGATAACCTATTAAGATCCCACCTAGGCGTACACATACAGCCAAGTTCTTAACTACAGTAGCGTATATATCACGTCGAGTCAGTGCGCGGTCCAGTAGATAATGAGCCGGCAGGTCGAGTATACCTGTGGAGAAGATGCACAACTGACGTGCCGCACGGCTAGTGCTAGTGCAATGTTAGCGGTCGCGGCCACCCTCTCGGAGTGTCAGTGAAGACTGGAGAGAGTCTATCTCCGAGTAGGAGGGAGAGAGCTCGAGCCACTGACAAACTCCCAAGAAAAAGTTTGTGACAGGTCCGAGAATGGATGGCGCAAGACAAAAGTACAAGTATATGGGTTGCCTCTTAATATGTCATGGTCGTTAGGGAAAACGGACAGAAAGCTCCATTGTGTTCGTTCCCCTCCCCCGCCACACTATAATACCGTCTGTGCAAGTGACAGGTAGTAAATGTAGGTGTTACACCATCCCGCAAAAACAGGCAGAAGTGTAGATATAATACGTGAAAGCAAACGTAGGTGCGAGTAACACCGATGTGGCCTGAGATAAGCTACTAGGTCTTTTTTGACGCATGACAATGACAGTCGTGTTCTTGGTTTCAGCATGCACATTTCCCTTGTCCCTGGGCACAGGATCCTGTCCTCCCAAAACAGTATTTCAATGAGAGCAAGCATTCTTATAGTTTGCCTCCATGTTTGCGACCATACAATACTTCCGGAGAAAACAAAAGTAAATGTTCAGTTAAATGCTAAAAGGACACTCTGAGAGAGAGAGAGAGAGAGAGAGAGAGGGGGAGGGAGAGAGCGAGAGAGAGAGAGAGAGAGGGGGGGAGAGAGAGGGAGAACGAAAATTGAACTGACTTTAATAAACGGTGACAAATAAGTCACGGTGCCATTTTTCCTTTGGCCTTTAAATATAAACATATCTTAAGTATGAGAGAGGCAGGAAGAGAAAGATGTAAAAAGCAGACAAAAACATTATATTTTCTCTGTAGGAAAAAAATCGAACGAATCTAGAAAACTTAAAAACCTTTCGCCTTTATCATGGCTTCATGACAATAAAGAAATAGCAATGACGAAAGAGAGAGAGAGAGAGAGAGAGAGAGAGAGAGAGAGAGAGAAAGAGAGATGTTGTTTGTTGTTGTTTGTTTTTTTGTTTGTTTAAAACTGCATCTAGATTAAACACGATTGGCTTTGTGTGTTCCTGTCCCTGTTTTTAAATAGACACCTTTGCCTCACGCATGCACAGGGCTGTTCGTTTCTTGTTGTCACGTCGTGAACAAAATGAACTTACAGAAGTTCATAGTTTAACAAAGTGCGCTTGAATTTGTCGGTCGTTTGGATTATAATCCGCTAATGTGTAGCCTTTATGGAGATTTTAAACAACCACGCACGAGAAAGAGGGTTAAAATTGAGAATGATAAATAGCATTACTACTCATGTGCGTGAGGGAAAAAACAGACAGAGAGAGAGAGAGAGAGAGAGAGAGAGAGAGAGAAAGAAATAGAGAGAGAGAGAGAGAGAGAGAGACGTTAAACTGAACGTGAAGAAAGAGGCTCAGACTTTTTATTATTGATCTGTGTTAACAACGACAGCTAAAGACTCAAGGTCCGGTTTTCTCTTCTCCTCTTTCACCCCCCTCCCCCACACCAACACCACAGACCTTTTTTCCTTCAAACGTCTATTACAATATAATCCTAACTGTACAAAGCTGAGCCTTTCACTAGGATTAGGAGATTGACATCCCAAAGAACACACTGCGTTGGCTCCTTACTACCTCCTCGCTTTACAGCACTGAAAACTAACGATGTTTCACGTTTATCAAAAACTTCCACTTTTCCATTCAATAAAAGCAACGTACCTAGGTAATGCTAAAAGTAACGCAGCGGTTTATTGCGATACAGTTTCGAACTGGAAAATGACTGTTTGCTCTGCACAATAAATTAACAAATAAACCATCCAATGTTTGTACCATGTTTAAAATGCCATAGGAATATATTTAAATGGCTATAATTAGCGATGCCATTCGAAGTTAGCTAAACAGAAACTCTGTAGAGAAAATAGGCTACATGAAAAACGGAGTAATACACCAGGATCAAAGTCCGTGGAGCGATGGTGTAGTAGGTCATGGTACACAGTAGTAAAAACTTCCACAAGTTACAAAACATTCTTCCTATCGAGCGAGAAATGTAGGTTATGATGAACGCATGGTCAGCCTGCATGAACAGCGGGTGACGGAGTAATAGCTTTTACAAACTCCCGCTATTCACTAACGTTATACAGGGTTGGTTTCATAGCAAGAAGCCGTCTTTGAGGTTTAAAAAGGCTTGCAAAGCTTTGCAATACCAACGTGGGTTGTGTAATGCAACTCTTTGACTATTTTGTTTGTTTGCATTTAAATTAAAATTCCGTTACGTTCCAATGCGGCTAACGTCTAAACGTGTGCTTTCGAGTACATGTTAAAGATGCACAATGGGTTCCTTAACTTTACCATGCTAGTTCATATTTTGTCAAGAAATGATGACAACATGGGTCGTATTATACTTACATCAGTGAGGCAGAGAGTGGCGTATTTTCAAATACATGTATGTGGAAAAACTAAGACCTCACTCGACGATGTTAAAAAGTGCGCAATTCAGCATGCTACCTCTCCACACTAATTTTCATTTATTTTCCTCTAAGAAACAGCAATGATATAGTACATTGTATTGACTGGAGATAGAATTTAAAGTCAATGAAAAAAAATTGCCTTCTTAACGAAAACAGGCTTTACGAGCAAGAACAACACTTACCATAAAGGTCTGGGGACGGAAGAAGAATTCCTTAAAAGAACAATAAGCCCTATCCACACTAGTGCCGCGAATTGCGTTAGTTCAGTCACTTTAAACTACAATATTATACCGAGTAGATTGTAAAATGCACCTAAACTTATCCAATACCTCAAACTGTTCCCGTTTCTAATGACTTCTAACCATCTGTAAAATTATATTCCAGTATTGGTGATAAAAATTTGAAAACAAAAACAACGTTGCGATTTATATTTAACGACGCATTAAGTTTCACTTTCACTTTCACGCACATGTAAGAAATTTAGGACAACACTGTGACTCGGCGAACAGACGCAGCATGCGGATTCAGGGATTGGCAAGGGATCCCTCAGTAAGCTCGGTGTGATTCTACTAAAACCAGACCTCCTGTCTCTTACTACAGCAGCTGCTGCTTGCGTTCCATGAGCCAGGTCGATGCTGTGCTACTCACTCTGTGGGGTTGAGTTTATTCCACGGCTGGGCCAGATCCAATACTCAGTGTTTGGTAGCTAGCTAGGACAGCCATGCCCGCAACCCAAACCTCCACTCCTTTCCCACCCTTTTCTTCCTTATACAAGCTACCCTAGACACCAATAAGACACGGGTGACCTAAAGTCTATAAATCAGTGGTGTTTGGGGGAGGGGGGGAGAGCAAAAAAATAAGAGATAACAGAGAGCAAAATAGAATGGGATGGGGATAGGAACGAGGAGGGAGAAGCTGCAAAGAAACTAGATCTAGTATGAGATTGAGAAAGGTATCTTATTTAATATTATATGTCTAATTTCTGGAAAGGAGAGGAAGAAAAAAAACGTCATACACATTGATCCAAACCTTTCAGTTTCAGACATACTAAGGATTGGCCACTACTAAAAGGAAAGTGAGAGAACAAGGAAACCTGGGATAAGGTAAATTTAGTTTTGGACACTAATAACTAGCAATCCTGTCGCTACGCTTATTAGAGAACTAACAACATTTTCTAATCTGTCAAATAATGCGCAAAATAAAATTATAAAACAAAACTTATACTTATAAATTAATATCTAAATATTATACAAGTACTGAATTATAACAGTATATCAACCACACCTTCAATGTCTATGTAGAAGGCAAAGTTTTAGAATTGTTAAAAGAATTTAGTGTGTCTTTTTGTCACGTCAATAATGATACCTCATCTAAGTAAATGCTTTTAATGATACCTCATTCAAATGATACCTCATATAAATTCTAGTTATTTTTTGTTGTTGTTTTTTTTTTCCACAGCATGGGAAGAATGCACAGTGATCTTTATCAGTAACTACAGTTCAATACTACATGCAGACCCTAGTTTTAATACCTTGCAAAGGTTCCCTGTAGTCTAATATACATATACAAAATACCATATCTTAGTCTGATTCATTACTATAACTACTCACTCAATATCGATAATGTGCAATAAGTTTTAAAAAATAGAACACATGCATCAAAGCATGGTTAAAAACATTATTCAACATTAATTGGCCTTTCTTGCAGTGAAAAGATGGGGAAAAAACCAAAACCAGAGGCATCAATTTTCAAAAGTTTAATATTTTCTAAGTATCTGAAATCTTTTATATGCAAACTGTGTCAATTCTACCCACTTTTTAACCAACTAAAAGCTGAAAAGACATTTATTATAAGGCCTTAGGCTTAGAATTGGAGTGGGGAAAAATTGAGACACTTAACTCATTTGGAGTGGCTGCTAGATAAATCTATTTGGGGATAAAAACTGTACCTACTCAATATGAACATATTAACAAAGCCTTATTGAAAATTAGTGTGTGGTGCTGTGGTCTAATATTTAACACTTGGCTCTGAGACAAAGTGATCCGGATTTGAGCCCTGTATTGGCAGGCTGGTGATTAATCATTAGTCCTATGAAGAGGCTCTTAATACATATTTCCCCGCCTCAATCAGGCTGTTAACTATTGCTCTTTTGTGAGTTCAGGAGGTAATTTGGTTGGTAATGACATGTTGGGAAACCCATGTAGAGCACTTGGGACCATTTAAACCAATGAATGCATTTGTTGTTTAATAAAAATATATAATGATAAAGTATAGTATGTAGGCCTTGTCTTTTTATAATTGTTCATTTACGAATACCCAAGATAGAGAACTTCTAAAATCACAACTTTAGCCTAGACTTCATCTATCTTTTCAAAGAAGACTAGAGGATAAAGGAGACTCTTATAATTAGGCCCCTATTAAATATGCATATTGAATGAAACTTCTTCAACTCAAGCTAGAGATTGCACAGGGAAAGAATATCAAATTAAAAAAAAACTCTTAATCTAAATTCACTCCTGAAAATTTTATGTGTCTAAGAATATCACTTAACTGTAAATATTCAAAGTAGATAGATTTAAAATCTTGTTCTAATCTTGACTGGAGAATAAGAATATTTACCTACCTTCTAGTTCTAGTTGATCCATTGAATACCACAAACCTTGATATTAGAATGTAGACTACATTTCTAGATCTAGACCTATAGAAGTGTTTCATACACTACAGCGGCTCTACTAGAATATCTAACCTATAGAGACACTAGATCTACAATCAATTCAAAATTCCTATAGAGACACTAGATCTAGATCTAAAATCAACTTCAAAATTCTAATAACGAGATTTTATTTATCAGGAGTCTAAATTACATCTCGATCTAGAATCTAGGTTCTTAAAAACAAATAAGTTTACAGACCTATATAATTCAAGATATATATATCTGCACTGACTTATCTAGACAGCTTGATGTTTATCTAGAGGCTGAACACGACGGATTAGGTTTAGAACCTAAATAATTGATCTAGCTATCTAGATCTATATGCCTAAAGTCTTTATAACATTATCCTATTAAAACAGTAGTCTAGATCGAGACTCGATTAGACCAGATCAGAAAACATTTAGATCTTTAAGGATCTATGGATTTAATAAATTTAGAATACTCGAAAAATTGGCCTAGCACCGTTTTTAAGTTGATTTCTTGTGTAGTGGGTTGTTAAGCTCCTGTTTAATAGGTATTTCTTTAAATCTTTCGAGTAAATGTTTTAAAAACGTTTTTTTTTTATTCCGGTGGTCTATTCCTACCAGCGGCGGATACAAACAGGAAGTCTTACATGTAATCGATAGTGAGTAAAGTTTAAAAGCTTTGATGTCATAGGTCAGTTTCAGACATAATATTTT
>BMAT01005384.1:97075-107157 GCA_019649035.1 Elysia marginata | reverse complement strand
ACTTTCGACTCCTTTGAAAAACCCACAAAACCATTAACTCTGACAGAATGGGTAATTTTCTGACTTGGCTGAGTAGATTTAGCACAGAGAGTACTCACCTCCTGTGAAGGCGGACTGTCCACCGGGGTGAGGAAATCGTCCGACATAACGGTGTGCGTGCTATTGGACTCAGCCCCGAGGGGCGTGTCCGTCGTTAAAACCAGCTCCATCGTGACGCGGTAGGGGATTCCCCGTGTCTGTCAACTTGGTGCAGCTAGGGCTATGGGAACTCCCGGAAACTGGGTTAGAGTTGTCCGGTTTGTACTCTGTCCACAGTGAATGGGCTTTCTAACAGTAAGTGAACTGCGAGTGAAGACAGAAGATAGCGATGCCCAGAATATACTCTTTTAAGTATTCCAAATAAAGGTTTGCTTTAGACTTCGTTTGTCTATAATTTTTACAAAGCTAGGAAACGGTACTCGCTTTATATACTCCAAAAGAAACGCTTTGCAGAAACAGAAAGGAAAGGCTTGGTTTGTTTTTTTTACTCCTTTTTTAACTTCGAAAGTTGTTTTTAGGTACAGTGAGTTATCAAGGAGTTTGTGTCCCACTCATGTTTGTTTTATTGCTTTGTTAAGACGACTGACCTTACAGTTTGTGTAACCTGAAAGGAAGGAGGAATTAAAGTTGGAACACACATTCGACTTCCAACTTAAAAAACCACTGCGTTGATTAACAGGAATACTTATGAAGCTTCCATGCACCACAACTTATTAAGATGTAAAAATTAACTTTTGAAATCCAATGAACATTTTAGAAGAGCTTTTCCGTGTTGTCAGGGAAACACTAAGTTAATATCGGCCTGCAATTAGCATCCGCTAGTGCCACTAATGATGGCCGAAAAATCAAACACAGAAACCTGTTACTATGTGAGGCAAAAACACATCTTGTTAAAATTATTCCAGTCTAGGCACACCACCTGTTCTCCATAACACTTCACATGAGAAATTAATAAACTTCATCTCTATGCCTCAAGCCGCAGACCAGTAAAGCCTAACTGCTAGCAATGCCTAAATATTGTATATCTACAGCGAGTTCGCATAACTACTAGCGATGCCTATAGATGTGTACATTGGCAGCTTTTTTCCGGATCAGCAAACCTTTCTTTTGTCAATAGATCTTGTTGTACACGTGTAGGCTAAAACTCCTCATAGGTCTCAGCTCTTTATGTTCACACACCGTTGAGTATTGATGATAATGTAATAGAGAGATTTCAAATCTAGACCGAGGTTTGTGGCTCTGCTTCAAGCTTCGAGCTCCTGTCTCACTGTCAAAAACGTGATGTGATAATGGTAACTAGTCACTAGGGTAAAGTTGTCTGCAGGATCCACCGATGATATCAATAAAAGTACCGTACTTCTCGCCAAGTTTGCTTTGAAGTCCGGATAATAACAACAAAATCTTCGATTAAGTCCTTTTAAAAATTTTTCTTTTCTTTTTCTGTTGTTTTATTCGTAAATCAGATTTCACAAATAAAAGAAACTGCAATATACGTTCGTAAACTTATTAGGGGTCTGGTAAGATAAGCAAACCAGAAATTAATTAACATTTTTTTTTGCATTTTTTATCTACTGGAGTTTCCTCTTACAACAAATTTGGATTCAGCAGTTCAAATGACGAGAGAAAAACTAAAGGAATTAAATTAAGACATTTTAAAGCAAAACTTAAAGAAAAGTGGACATGTTTATACTAATAATCAGTGCATTGTTAGAAATGGTGAAAGAAGCGGAAAATCGAGTTCAGAGGAGAAGAGGCAGGAAGACAGGCATCAGACGGCAGACACGGAAACTAATGAGGAACACATTGATAGACAGATAAGAGGTGGAGGGAATGAGGGAAGGACAGAGAGAAGAGGGGAGAGAGAGAGAGAGAGAGAGAGAGAGAGAGAATCTTGGGGAAAGTATTCGAGTGGGTTAACTCAAAGTTTTACTTCACAACAAAGCACCACACTATTTCGGGAGGCTTTTCAATTTCGACAGGCTTTTCAGCACTTGATTTATAATGCACTTACGAAAATCAGCACGAGATATATAAAAAATTAAACACTAATTTGTAATAACGGGACGGCAGCTGAAGTGTATCAAAACTAAAGGTACCGTATAACTCTGACTGCTGGCAGAGACTGGTGATATTTCGCTCTCAGCTCTGTCATCCGAGCACTCGCACGGGAAATAATTCATACCACGCGCGGCGCCGTGATGCTTCGCTCTTCAAAATATCGATTTTTCAATCAATAGTGATCAGACACAGTTTGCTTCAGGCAACTGGGACCTCACTGTATATGAAGCTATCTGGGATCGAAAGGGTAATTATTCCCTGCTCAAACACTCATAAAGTACAGTGAACTCTGGAGCGTTTCCGTGGTCTTGATAGTGATGGAATACATCAAAGAGAGAGAGACACACATACACAGAGAGGCCCAAAAAAAAAAAAAGAAAAAGATGGAAGGAGGCGGGAGTGTTTGGGAGAAGAGCGATAGAGAGGAAACGTTCAAAGCATAATTAAAATTATTTTTAAATTCGAATTCTATGAGTTTAACTAACAAAAAATCCTCTAAGTTATATAAAAACACTTGGCAGAGATCAGGGTATTCAAAGCTTTCTTTTGAGCCAACCGAAGCAAACTGATCGCGAGGTTAAAAAAAAAGTAAAAGTCGTGTATCTTTAACAGAAATTTAAGGTCGGGGTAAAAACTGACAACAATCTCTGCATTGTATCAAATGAAGATTTACATTATAAGGATACGTTGCATTTCCAGTCAGGGTTGAAACTGTGCTAATCTTTCCCAGGCTGGGTATTTCATTTCAAATTGTTATCTTTCAGAACAGCCTCAGCTCAAAAGTTTCAAAATGAGTGCCTATAAAAACGATCCACGTTTTTGTTCAACAAAATATGAGCTTAAGAATGAGAGAACGAAAGAAAGAGAGAGAGACAGAGAGAGAGACAGAGAAAGAGCGAGAGAGAGAGAGAGAGAGCGGCGGAACGGAGGAAGAACGAGAGCAAACAAAGGTAAACGGGGAGACATGACGCACGGAGTACAAAAAAGAAAACTAAGAATACACCAAGTCAATAAATAAATGAAAAGCTTCGGGGGGCGCGGGAGGGGGGAAGGGGGCAGATCAATACTTCACTGAACCCGTCCTGGTTCGCATTTTGCCACTCAGCAGTTCAGCAAAGTTCTACCTGCCATCACCCCTCTCTCACGACACACACACACACGCGCGCGCGTATTTTGGGACAAATAAAGAGTTTCACAATACTAACTATAGGCACGACCACTGTGGGTTTTTTTTTCTGCATCCAGGTAAAACACAATGTCAATATTTCCACTGATGCTTTTGAAAGAGACATTGGTCCTTGTTTACTTCTCCCTAGGCCAAAAAAGAAACTTTTTGTGACGAAGAGGAGAGGGGGGGGGCGGTGGATAAAAGAGAGGGAGAGAGTAGTAGAGAGAAATTAGTAAATGGAGAGAGAGAGAGAGAGAGAGAGAGAGAGAGAGAGAGAATAACACATGAAAGAAAATATTACCTAAAAAATCAGAAAACTGGAGTTAACGGCTGCCAGTATTGCGAAATGTCTAGCGCATGTTTTTCCGTAAAATCTTTTCCAGGGAAGAGAAACACTTGAGTAAAAAGTCCTGCCATTTGATTCTAAAAGCCATGGTCCCATGTTAATTTTTTTTCATTACGGGTTCCCGAAATGTCCTTAATGGTGGATGCGGTGAAAGTTTTATTTTTTGACATTCCTAAGTCGACTAGGCAGTGCTTTAGAGGAAAGGACCGTGCAAGGGACAGGCTTTATCAACCACCATTCTGTGTTTAAAATTCACAAAGAGAAAAAGGCGTCCAACTTTTTACTGTTTCACACTACAGTGTTTAAGTTGAAACCTATCAATGCACCAAATAAAAACAATAAGAATGTTCAATACTTAACACCTACCAGCGCTGCGCATCCACCATTGCGTCTATCTCATCGCTATCTTTACTCACGCTCTAGAGGAAATTACAACATTCCAAAAACAAGCCCGCCTATTTCGTTCTCGAAGTTTTACTTCTGTGTTGCCTGGAACAACACTCAACAATCACGAATGCACTTCTTTTGGGAACAGCGTGAGGAATTATTTTTTTTTTTTTGCTAGATCGATTTCTTTTTTAAAGGCGTAGGTATTTTAAACTGATTAAAAGCCTGCAGTATCTTTTTCAGCTTTGGTTGAATCTTGCAGCATGTGTAACAATGCCCAGGATAAAGAACCAACAGAAATGAAAACAGCGCAAGGAATCTTTTTCATCGCTATAACTATTTCTTTCTTTTTTCATAGGTTAACAATGTGAGATATTTCAAACTGATACAAAATCTACAGTATCTTTTTTAAGTTTGACCAGGCCTTGCAACTTGCGTCATAATGTACATGGTAAGAATTCAACAGAAATCACATTTTGGAGGAAACGGACACAGCGTTGAACTGCGATATCTGACCAAGGCTAACCAGCGGCCGATAACAGTTCGATTGTCAAATCGCATTCACGAAGCGGATACGGTACACTGGCCACTCAGTGCTCGGTCTCAGTTTTGTGAAACTCTAATGCTCTCAAAACCGGATACGGTACGGTATTGCTGAAATACGGTACAGTCTTGCTGAAATACGGTACACTCTGCTGAAAGACGGTAGGATATTGCTGCAATACGGTACGGTATTGCTTAAGTCGTCCTGATTGTGAGACTGGTCCGAGTTTGTACCGTATGGCCCTATACACGTTGATGTTTGTGGAACTGTATGACCGAGTCTGGCTGTGCCTGCCCGCATTGCCTGATTCTTTACAAAAATATCAGTAGCAGGGTACCGTGCGTGACGTCACCATGCGGTTATTTTGGACAGCGGGGTGCCTGGGTCTAAGTGTACAATCACAATGCCTTGTGTGTACACCACAGACTGCCTCGCGCTTGCCTTGCAAATTACTGTTTACATGATTAGTTTGGCTTAAACTGGTAACCTTATAACGCTCGGTAAAATTCAAAAATACATAATACACGAAGCATCGTGTCCCATTTTAACATCACCTCTTCTTCTTTTTCCTGAATCCGGACTGCTTATCGGACCGTCCGTTAGTCATTACATCTAATGTATCTGTTTAAGATTTAACTTTTGATTGAACTCTATCAATCACAATGTTATTTGTTTATGCCTTTATTGCTACTGTTATAATTATGTTTGAAAAATTTCAGACTCACTGCCTTCATCATTACTAGTGATTTGTTATAGTTCCGAGTAAAATTTACTTTGGTTCCTGTCAATGCTGTATAATAAGCATTACTGATGTTTACCACCACCAACTTTTATTTTTTCTACTCCACTGCTTTGTGTGAAAAGCTTTGTAGCCAACCTATACACCTGTCTCTTTATTGTAAAATTGCCGGAGTTGCTTTAATTCACAAAGTAAAAACCACTAACGATAGCCTTTTGCCTGTGAGTGACAAATGCGCTCTTAGATTTAGAAGCAAAATTTAATTCAATTCTCACTTATGTCACTATTCATCCTTAAAGTTCATTCTGTTTTCGCTGTTATAGTAACACTTTAACGAAAGCATCAGATTTACTCAGAATGTTTGCTTCATTTTTTTACATTATTCCAATATTGATCAAGCTTGCTGGATAAAGTTGCCGAGCGTACTAAGTTTCTGTGTAGACCACATAAGTGATATTATTGAGATTATTAAATCTGATATAATGCCATTTCGGAGTCGGTTGAGAGTTGACGGTGGGGGCGGATTTGGAGACATACTAATTTCCTCTCGATCTTTGCATATACCGGAGGGAAACAAACAGAGGAAGAATAAGAGAGAAGGAGGTAAAGACAAGAGAAACAAAGATCTATACATATAGTAATGAAACAAAAAAAACAACATTAAAAAACAACAATCGCTAATGCCAACAAACAGAGAGGCGGTCTAAAACGGAAATAACAGAGGAAGAGAGAGGTAGATAGAGAACAGACAGATTAAAAGAGAGGACGAGACTGAGAAAAGCAAAGGAATGAAATAGATAGATAGAACTGGAAAAAACACAGATGAAAATCACTCAATGAGAGAGAGAGAGAAAGAGAGAGGGAGGGAGAGGGAGGGAGAGAGAGAGAATGAAAAAAGAATGTAGAGGGTTCCTGGACAGGGCGTAAATTGAAACACTGAGAAAGAATAAGATTGAAAATTTAGCCATGCAAACCAAGCCTCGCTTAACTTTAAAAATTAAACTATAATTTTGAAACAGTTCAATAAGGCATTTAAGCTTTTTTTTTAAATATTTGAAAAAGAATACCGGTATGATTATTTTATGGCATCACCTACTGCCTTTCTTATTTTGAAATGGAGAACATAATGAACCTAACACATTGAATAAAGCTTACATACGCTTCTTTATCAATTCCGAGAAAAGAAATGACAACTTACGCCCAAATCACGAGGAACTAAACTATAGTCAAAAGAATTTATTTCACATTAACTAATGATCATCAGTTGTCAATTTTCTAGTATACAATCACAGAAATAACGAATCCGCTCAACCCTAGGCTTACTATGTAAGTATCAGGCAAGTGTTCTGCCTCTGCTGCCACATCTAGGCTATGTTTAGCTACCGGCGCTTTAAAACAGGTTCACACGTGCACCGTGGAAAACTGATTAAGACGAAATAAAGTGTGTATTTCGCAAATGCTTACAGAGCAACTATGCTAATATTATGGCTACAGCAGTGTATTTAATACATTCCACTTTGACAGCACGATTGCCAGCATTCAACTGTCTCTTACTACATTAAGTTGTGTGACACTGTGTGTGTTTCCAGTTGTGGTTAGTTCGCCTTCACTGTCACAATCTTACAACTATCACTACCGGTATCGCGTTACACGTCCACACACAAGGAGAAACGCAGACGCAGGCCAGTTTCGCTTCAGTATGACACAGATCTCGGTAATATCGTAAGTGAAGCGACCCACGATGACTTATTAAATGATCCACATTCATCACATGAGAGCCTGCAGCCAGCTTGAGCAGACAGGTGCGTGCACAAGTGGAGAATCAAAGTCGAGTCGGTTCGCAGTCCGTCGCATTCAGCAGAATTATTTAAGTCACTCCTACCACAAACCAGACAATGCTTACTAAACCATGCTGTAAAATTACAATCATCCATCTGAACAATGAACAAAAGGCGACAATTCCAACAGTAGCAATTTCAAATGGATCAAGAGTACTAAAGCACAGTTAAGTTATGGAGTGAAGCCTGGAAAAATAAAATGCTGCGAGTCAAGAGTGATTTTTACTGTTTAAAGCCCTACCATCAATTAATGCCTTGAACTGGTAGTTGTTTTTTTTTTTAGTTTCAACAATGAGCGCAAATATAAAAACAATTTTTCTTTCAAACACAGATAACTGTTTATATAGGTGCTACCAGATAATTTATCCTAGAACCCGCTTAATTAATTGATCAATTAAAAACTAGTAGGCCGACTTGACACAACATGTTCACGAATCAGAGCGCTAAGTGGTGAACTCCAGGTGGAACTGACATAAGCTAGCACCGAGCGGGTCCACTGGTCATGGGCCTAATGAATTGATTCCACATATTTCCACTGTAGCCTACGCTTCTCCTGATTTGCTGTGATCAGCGCGATGGTTCTTATCGGACAGGTTGCACCCGTGCACTATCGATGTTAAATTTACCACACACCTGTCGATATTGATGTCTAGCTTCACGCTAGTTCCACACTATTCCCTACGAGGCCAGGCTAATAAGCAGCTCGAAAAGTACTGCTGAGGCCCAGCATCAGTATAGATCCCTATAACCTGTAAGTCTTTTAAGTACCGGCCTAGATCCGGAATCTAGCCTTATTTTACCTCACCGCTGCTAGCTAAATACTATTCTCAGAGGCGGTGGTTTAAGTGATAAGATTTGGCGAGAGGGAAGGGGGGACCAACTGCGCTCAGGTCGACAGACAAACCTTTGCACCCTGGCACTGCAGCGGAAATCAAGTACGCCACGGTACTAAAAACTTCTCTGGCTTGCGCTGAACCGTGCACAGCCGATGGAAGTGAGAGAGGCTTTTTTATAATAGAGAATAGTAACTGCAACTAGATCTACAGTACGTTAGACACAGAAGGAAATGGAAGGAAAATACATATAATATATATAATAGTATGACCAAAGATTATGAGCCGTTGTTCGTGCTTGCTGATGAGAGGCAGAAGAGGAGATCTGAAGCCTTTGACCAAGAACACAAAGGGATTTAGCTTGTTGAGCTAATCCTCGTGGATTGCTGGGCAGGCCTTCTATCTTAATCCCATGGAACATGACTGGACCTCTTTATGCAAGCGGGCACTGCAATGTGTTTTTGTCACAGTCGCCCTACATTGTTTTAAACATGAAGTTACGTGAAATATTGTACGCTTCTGTAACAAACACTGCTGACTCCTGTTTTCTGTTCGTGCACTATACGCGGAGGTCCCAGTAGCCAGGAGTCCTTATATCTCTCCCCGCCCCTGCCCCTCTCTCTACTTATAATTGAGGGTTGTTTGTCAATCCCAGGCCATACCTTCTCGTGCGGGCAACTACCTGATTTCCGTAATGTCCACCCCGGACCTCGCCGCTTGATTGGAGTAATCTTCTTTACGGCCCTGTTGTTCCTGGATTTATACCACACACGCACACACACATACACACACACAAGCGCACATATTCTATTTCTCTGTCCTCACAGGTGCATAACTCCATCTGTCTATCCATACCTTACTTTTTTCATGTTTTGCAAATTTGTTCTTTCTCTTTTAACTTGTATTTTGTTTCTTTTATTTCTGCACGTCGGATAAATTAAGATTCTATTTCTTCTTCCACCAACAAAGAGCTATCGAACTATATCGTTTAACTTCACAATCCTTGTCATTAATACTGTAATCATCCTTGGCTATTTTCAACTTGAGAATAACGACTTGCGACCAAACATAGAAAAAATACATGTGGAGATCGAGAGAGTATGATGTGTTGTACACTGATGGTAAACAATTTGGAATGATAAGAGAGGAGACATTGGGGGGGGGGGGGGNNNGAATGATTTTGCATGTATTTGTGTAAATCAGGCATAAATAAGCATAAAAATAGGAAGTATAAGAGAGTGTGTTACTTAGAGAGGCAAACAAAGAAAGAAAAGAACAATTATAATTATAGAGATGTAAAAGAACCAAGCGACCACTCCCCAAAAGAGGAGTTTCCTTTAACCGACTGGTTTTTGAGAATGTTTTTTTTTTCTTTCTCTCTGGCTGCCGAGCCGTGCGAGCCGCCTTGCAGGTGAAGCCAGGTCTCGTGACAGAGCGCTGTAATTGCTGTGAGGAGGCTCGTCTCGTGTTGGTCTTGAAAAATGCCGGAGTTTGCCGAGTAGACGGAATCGGAATAAAATAGGGGACAAAGAATACCGTAAACTTTTCCCTTCTCAGGTCATGACCCGCGCACTGTTGGTGTCACAGGGCAAACTGTGAGAGTTGGTGTAGTTAGGCAAAAAGGATTAAGCAAGAAGGATAGCTTCTTGCATAATTAGCGCACATTGTTCCATGGGCCTGCTTGTTTGCTCGACACAATCATGTTTCAATATTAAATTTCTTACACTTCTGAGGAGGTGGCGGAGGAAAGGAGGAAGGATTAAAATAAAACTAAAACTTTCGGACATGATTAGTGTTGAGTTTTGCTTTCCCTCTCCGCCACCTGACCTCCCTTTTCTCTCTCTCTCTCTCTCTCTCTCTCTCTCTCTCTCTCATCATCATCATCATTAGAATCTTCATCATTAGCATTACCATCTTCATTATCATTTCCATCATCTCTCCCGGTTCTGATGTTTATAACGATTTTACTAATCATAAAAATTCATTTTGCTATCAAAATGCTCATAACTTGCTTAGCTTGCATGCATTTCAACTTATGTTGAAGAGATCTAGTATCTATATACGCACCGACGCGTTCCCTCAGGTCTTCAACCGATGCTTTCAGATTAGCCACCCCCAAAACAAAATTGA
>BMAT01005384.1:73536-83788 GCA_019649035.1 Elysia marginata | reverse complement strand
AGTAGTAGTAGTAGTAGTAGTAGTAGTAGTAGTAGTAGTAGAAAAAGGAGTAAAACGAGGAGGAGAAGGAGGTTAAGGACGAGGAGGAGGAAGAGGAGGACGAGGAGTTAGGTGAGAAAAGGAAATATTGAACGTTTAAACGTTAGGATACACAACGGCTTCGGTGTTGGTTCCTACGCACATAAGATTTTGCAAAGTAAAGATTAAACATGATAGAACTGTTCCTTTATACAATCGGTTTCTAGAGGAAGATCTCTCAGGCCCGAAAGGTTGCTTGATATCGATGCGGTATCCGATTCACTGCACAAAACATAAAGTATTGACGCCTAATTTCACATTGTGCAAGCATGCAAAAGACAACATGATTTTATTGGTAGGTATGAATAGCAATTCTATTTGTTTAGATTTTTTAAAATGAATTTTTTAAATTTTCTACTTACTTACCTACCTACCTATCTATCCAGGCTTATTTATATTGTCCTGATAAAGTGCATGCTCTAAAAAGTGCTCAATTTGTTAAAAGGAGCTTATCAAAATATTAATGACGACTAGAAAGGCCTACCTCACGACATGTCTGCTTCAACTTACTTCTCCCTTTAGGTGAGGTTTGTTGTGGTTGCCTTCTGCTTCCTCCTGGTGCCGTGAAATTTTCCAGCAGGTGTTTTTTTCTGTGCATGCACCAGCTCAGAATCTACTTTCTTTTGTTCACACTGGGTTTTCTAGTCAGTATGAGAAAATTTTCGAACAAGCAAAGGTTGCATTATTGACTTTTTTGTTGAGTTTGATTGGGCATGTTCCAGTATCTCCTACGTGATGTTGAACTTTGAATTTTCTTCTTTCAGTTTTCAAATGTGTTCCCTTAGTGCTATTGAGGATCTTTTTTTCTACGCTGTTTGATAGGCCCTCTCGTTATATGTTGCAACATCTCACTGAAGTATGCCGCATAACCATATTTTGATAGACAGCCATACAGATCTTAGTGATAGATAATCATAATATGCTTAAGAAATCAAATCAATGAAAGAAATGTTTTTATTAAACGAAAATGTAAAGAAAATACGATATTAAAGTGACAATAAGGAACAGGTAGATACATCGCCCTGTAGATGGATAGATAGTTCGATAGATAGATAACAGGATAGGTAGATTTAGAGGGGATTGTAAGGTAACAGGCTTTGAAAAATACTTAGAAGATAATTGTATGAAAAAAAAGCTTAGACATGAAACGAGGTCGTTTTTGTTGACGTCAGAGCTTTTATTGATAATTAAATTTAAAAAATAGCATTTCCTCCTTCACTTACTTCAGTTTTTACCTAATATGTTCCCACATCATTTATTATTAATTCAATAGCTGGAGAACTTTTCTCGTCAATCAATAAGCATGTTTGCGTCTATACTTTTGTGTAGTATCTTGTCATGCGACGCAAAAGCAGGAAAAGTTGCACTTTAATCTTGTCGACGGCAAATGTGAAAACATATCTTTTTTATTGGTATCTATCATGAATTTAAGAGGTCTAAACATGATTAGAAACGTACAGGAGCAGAAGCCAACAACCATTTTTAGCCTTTCTTTCTCTTATCTCCTTTTCTTTCTTTCTTTCTTTCTTTCTTTCTTTCTTTCTTTCTTTCTTTATTTCTTCTTCTTCTTCTTCTTCTTCTTCTTTTTATTATTCTCCTCCTCCTTCTTTTACCAGTTATACTTATTGTCTTGAATGATTGGAATTGCAGGCAGAGGGCTCACACTCCCATATAGGATACAAAAACGGACCTAGCTAGACATGAGTTTGGGATTTAGGAAACCTAGCATTACCTTTAAAATAACTACAAACACTGCGATAGCCGGCGTACTTGCTACCTTTAAATGCAGAAAAAAAACCTTTAATATTGAATAATGTTTTAAAGTTGTAAGGAGAAAACCTAGAGAAAAGCAAAAACCAAATATATTTTATCTTTATCAGCAAAAGCTTTGACCCACCAGTGTTATGTCAAGGCAGAAAATAAGCTTGAAAACGTGTGTATAGAATTTGACATGTATTTTTATTACCAAACATCAAAAGATTGAAATAAAAAGGTTGAGGGTAATGATCCAAGACCAGGACAGGTCAGCACGTTTTGGGTTGTCTTTGTTTTGCTTTTCCTTTGATTTGTTTGTTTTGTTTTCAAAGATTGGGATTGAGAGAAAAAGAAAAGGGGTGTGAAACTTAGTGAGTTTGTCAAAAAAATGAGTTAGCGATAGGTAAACTGGACAGTCTGAACAACGGGCATAAATCGATGGACAGGCGGACTTGGTGCAGTGTAACGGCGAGAAAGCGTCTACATTGTCATAAAGAGATGGAGAAAGGGAAAGTATGTTTATAAAGAGATAAAGAAAGGGAAAAAAGTCTACATTGTCATAAAGAGATGGAGAAAGGAAAAACCCTCTACTTGTTTAAAAAGGGATAAAGAAAGGGGAAAAAAGTCTACATGTTCATGAAGAGAGAGATAAAGGGAAAAACCGTTTACATGCTCAAGAAGAGATAGAGAAAGGGAAAAAAAGTCTACATTGTCATAAAGAGATAGAGAAAGGAAAAACCTTCTACATGATAATAAAGGGATAAAGAAAGAGAAAAACAGTCTACATGTTCATAAAGAGATGGAGAAAGAGAAAAACCGTGTACATGTTTATAAAGGGATAAAGAAAGAGAAAAAAGTCTACATTGTCATAAAGAGATGGAAAAAGGGAAAACCCTCTAAATGTTTATAAAGGGATAAAGAAAGAGAAAAAAGGCTACATTGTCATAAAGAGATGGAAAAAGGGAAAACCCTCTACTTGTTTAAAAAGGGATAAAGAAAGAGAAAAAAGTCTACATGTTTATGAAGAGAGAGATAAAGGGAAAAACCGTTTACATGCTCAAGAAGAGATAGAGAAAGGGAAAAAAAGTCTACATTGTCATAAAGAGATAGAGAAAGGAAAAACCTTCTACATGATAATAAAGGGATAAAGAAAGAGAAAAACAGTCTACATGTTCATAAAGAGATGGAGAAAGGGAAAACCCTCTAAATGTTTATAAAGGGATAAAGAAAGGGAAAAAAGTCTACATTGTCATAAAGAGATGGAGAAAGGAAAAACCCTCTACATGTTTATAAAGGGATAAAGAAAGGGGAAAAAGTCTGCATTGTCATAAAGAGATGGAGAAAGGGAAAAACCGTTTACATGCTCAAGAAGAGATAGAGAAAGGAAAAACCCTCTACATGTTTATAAAGGGATAAAGAAAGGGAAAAAGTCTGCATTGTCATAAAGAGATGGAGAAAGGGAAAACCCTCTACATGTTAATAAAGGGATAAAGAAAGGGGAAAAATTCTACATGTTCATGAAGAGAGAGATAAAGGGAAAAACCGTTTACATGCTTAAGAAGAGAAAGGGAAAAAACGTCTACATGTACATAAAGAGATAAGAAAGAGAAAAACAGTCTACGTGTATGTTCATGAAGAGATGGAGAAAGGAAAAAAAAACACTGAGTAAGACAGGTGAGGGTTAAAGTAAGAAAACTTGACGTAAACTGCACGTGAAGAAATAGCGTCAGGAAGGAAGATTTTCTGCGCACACGTGCCTGTGTGGTTGTGTGCTAGAACTGTTGTACGGGTCCTATGTAAATAAATTTTCCTCATGTTTTTATATATTGACATTCTACTTGGCACGCCAACTAAAATCTAAAGTAAAGACAATGCACATAAATATGCAAAAGCTCGAAGATTCAACTCAAAGTCTAAACCTTCCTTTCACGTTTTACGTTCATATGACAACGACGTAATGGGGACATAAAGCCTGGGTCTTTTGAAGCTCTAAAAATTAAACTGCCCTAAGCATTCTTAGGCCTACATGTTGAATCAAGCAAATCATCGTTGACAAGCCTTTAGCGTTGTTTGAATATTGTTTGCATACAATTAAGTTCAGTGCATCAATTTTCATTTTTTTTCTCAAATTTCTTAAATCTGGTAAGCACCTCTAAGAACTGAAGGGATGTGGGGTCGGTTAATGCCGCAAAGCATGAGTATACATTTCGGAGATAATTATCCTTGCCTTGAAATGACCTGAGTATTGATAGTTCCTATGATAGTTTTTGTAAACTATATCTATCTGTATTTGACCTTCCCGGAAGACAGTATTCAAAGTATTTGGCTCGAATCCCCATTAATGGTATCATAATTATATCCCTCTCTTTGATCCCCGACAGTTTTTGCTCTGCCCCACCAACAAAGATACAGCCGTAAGATCCAGTTAAAGATAGCGTGATGTGTATAACTCTAGTTTCGCCAAAAAGTTGAGAGAGAGAAACTTGTCATTTTCAGGGGGCGCTTTGTAAAGCCATGAAAGGAAATAATGGTTGAACATGATTAAATTCGACTAATCTTTATAAATTTCTCAACGTAGGAAAATGAGTTACGTGGATAAAATGCGATAATCATAACAATATTTGTACCGACGGCGTTAACAAGTAGAAATTCCTTTCTAATTTTTTTATATATTACAGAGATAGTGAGTCAGGATAGGTACAACTCTATCAAATATAGATGACATTCTTTCCCATACAGGCTGCGATGACATCTGCAACGATGTCAAGCAAACTGAACGTCGAAAATTTTGTCGATCTGTCTTGGAACATGCGTCAGTCTAACTGCAGCAGCTACCAGTACCAGAGAGTGCCACTTAGTAACGTTATTCAGTTTGGCTTCTTTTCGGTGTGAGATCTGTATGATTATTTGTAATAATCTAACTGTCGTGTAAACTTTTCTAAAGTGCTCTGAACACGCTGGAGAATTTATTGCAGAATTATAAGAGGTCTTTATTGAAGACATAGTCATAGAAACAATCTCATGTTTGCGAAAATTTCGGGAAATTATGCTCACTGTGAAAATATGAGGGTTAGCAATGATTTTAGAAATAAGGAAACAAAGATAGTGTTAAAAAATCTCCTTGACTGTGTCTTTTGAAAAACAAAACTCCTGCCTTTAAAATCTATGATAATATGTGTTTGCCTATTTCCAATACTAGTCTTCGCCTTCTTTACAGAAGGATTTCTTTTCTAAAGTTTCCCCCCTTCAGCCTCTCTTAGGGTGAGTTAAAAAATCATCCACTTTATCGGATCGAAAGGGATTCAAATAATATCTGCTGAAGACAAAAAACATTGGTTAGATTTTTGTTTCGGAAAATGAGCTTGCCTAAAAAACTCAGAAGGAATAAGGGGTGAGGGTTGGTATTTCTCAGAAAAGGGAAAACTGTTCGCAGATATTTTTCACCAGCCTAATTGACCAATTTCGCAATGTTCTAGTCTACTTTATTGTTTTTATTCCTAAATTTTTCAGATGAAAGTTTTACGGACAAAAGAAAGCTTTCTAATATTCGACAACTAAATCTTTCTCTCTCGCTTAAAAAAACTAGGGCTATTTATAGGGAGTCGGCATTCAAGGGGTCGATGCGTTGACTTTATTGTGAGTCTACATCCTAGACTAGGAAATGGAGAAATCGTTTGAGCATCAGCTAGATAGGGACGATGAGATGAGAGGCTGGTTCGATCACAGCCCTGCACAGACTTAATCAATACCAAAGGCTATCTTGACGATGCATTTCCTCTTTGGTTCGTTTGTTTTTTTTGTACCCTTCTTTATCTGTCTGCCTGTTTCTCTTGGCCCTATCTCTCTATATCTCTCCCACTGCCTATCCCTCCTTCTTCTATCTATCTCTATCTCTTTTTTCGCAGGCTATGTTATTGTTCTTGTCGAGTTTTGTTATTTGCTTACAATGTACTAATATCTAATATAAATTTCGTTCTCCTTTTTCCGCAACACCTCACTCTGCTAATTAGATATATTCCTCTTTTTACATCTACCTGTAAGCCAAGAGAGAGACACACAAACAGATAGACAGATATACAGACAGAGACAGACAGACAGGCAGACAGAGACAGAGAGATGAAAGAGGTAGTGATGAGACGGAGAGAGAGAGGGAGAGAGAGGGGGGAACCTGTTTTGTTTTTTTAACTTTTGAACCATTGAACACACATACTTTGAAGTTAGCATTTGTTTCAAAAGCAAATGTGATGCTAACATGGACATTAAAGAGGGCGGTGGTCTTTTCTGTATTATAACTAATAGAATACGTAAATTGATTTTAAAAGTCATACTTATCAATGGTTTAACTTGTAAAGCGCTTAGAGCACATTTAGTGGATAGGCGCTATATAAAAAAATCGCTCTTTTAACTAGAAAGCAGAGACCAATATGTAAAAATATAAATGGAAATCTTAGTTTTTAGATAGACAGACAGAACAATAGACAAACAGATAGGTAGACCGACGATCATGTAGACAGCCAGACATATGGATGGATAGATAGGTAGATAAATAGATCGACAGATAGATAAATAGATAAATAGGTAGATAGATAGATAGATAGATAGATAGATAGATAGATAGATAGATAGATAGATAGATAGATAGATAGATAGATAGATAGATAGATAGATAGATAGATAGGTGTAATACTTCTGCCTTTATTAAAAATCGTATTTGCCCCCTCCCCCCACAGCTCCTGTCGTCGATGCGTCGAAAAGTAAAATTTTAGCCATCTTTGCCACTCTCTGCATTGCTCATATGTGATAAAACACGAACAAATGTTTCTATGCCTTCATTAAAGAGATGCAGCTTTAGGATATTTTGCCTATTTATGATGAAAAACCGACAGCAACAGCAACATGAAAAGTTCACTTCTGCTTTCACCCTAATTGACAGAGAGACAAAAAGAGAGTAAGAGAGTGGTTGTGTATGAGAGAGACAGAGAAAGAGACAGACAGACAGACAGACAGAAACAGAGAGATAGATAGAGAGAGACAGAGAGAGACAGAGAGAGACAGAGAGAGAGAGAGAGACCAACACAAACATACTTTAATCGGAAATTTTTTTCTTGCAGTCTTAATGCTACGTATGTTTAATGTGTTTCTATGTTTAAGTGTGAAATACAATTGTCAAACTCATTTGCCTTCCACTTCAGCGCCAATGGCCATGCCATAGTTCCAATATTGGATCAATACAAAAGCAACCGACGTACCACAGAGGTCTTGCTCAAAAAGATATTGCCTAGCTTGTTTAAATCTTCGATTTTACTGAATGAAGTCCAGTTTTCTTTTAAATACATCAGATATTGATTGTTTAAGGAAAAATTGGTGGTCAGAGTAGAGGGCCTTCCTTTATTTACTTTGTAAAACCGTATCTGTTTTCAGTGGCACAACATTTTAGGAAAAACTCGTTTGACCAATGTAAAGAGCACTTTATCTCCCAAGGAATTAGGCTTGATGAATAATACTTGTGTTCTGTTATACATCAAGTCATTTTTACATTAATAAGTAGGCCTGATGTCCATGTACTGCTCATGTATGTGTGATGTAATACTAATGTATGAATGAGTCATACAGGATTGTGAGATGTGATGTCCATGTATAAGTTATCTACTCTCGATGTGTGTGTAATGTATGATCAATAAATGTGTGATTTAATATCAATTGTTTTTCCGAGCACAAATTGAAGAGAAAGCAATTAATTTGAAGCAAAATTGATATTGTCATAGTTATGTTTCCAGATAGCCAATGGAATGGACAGATACAATAGGAAAATGAAGAAGAACAAAATGGAGGTACAATAAATCTCTCTAGACGTTTCTATGAAAGTATTTTTTAACAAAAAAACATAGCTTGATTTTTGCATAGCTTGATTTTTGCAGGAGAAGGAGCACATAAACTCATCTTTTTATTCACATTGACCAAACCAAGAGCAGCAGAACAAGATACATTTTGAGTTCATCACTATCGTTCTTTGCTTTTTAATTCTAAACTTTTGGGTTTGCAACAAATCAAGTCTAGGTCAATGGATTGTGTCACGTTGCAACGCGACCATGCCTGGCATTGTGCAAGGCTTACATAATTTTAATATTTGGATCTTAGCTTTAATTTCCTCAGTTATTATTACTCTGCCTATGCTATTGTAACGGCGACTTTATGCCTTGATGTCTGTCTTGCCAGAGCTGCTTTTGGTGAAAATGCAAATTTTAAAATGAAACTGGCAATATAAACACACACACACATAATATTATCTTATAACTTGAATTTGGCCTACTTGAGATGCATGTGTCTAATATCTTCAAGGTGAACGCATGAGAGCTTTCGGAATCCAAGTTTTGATTTATTCGAAATCTTAATAATTTTCGATCAATGTTTGGAACGAATCCAAAACCTTTCTCTAACTGACATAGACATAGCCACCTTAAAAACGGTAAGAAATTCTAGCACTGTTCGTCGTGATCGAGTGAAAACTTAAAACATATAAAAATGTTGCGAACTTTGTTTTTTAGCATAAACATATAATACATGTTCAGATCACAGCAGAGCAAAAACTTTACACCACTGTAATTTGAACTGCTTAAAAACAAATCAGTGAAAACAAAATAGCCAACTTGAGTATTTAAAAAAGACGAAGTATTAGGCCCTACTCTTATCTTAAAGAGAACAGATTAATCATAATTCATGGTTGAAGAGTTTCATTAAAAAACTGCAGCAAAATGAGTTTCATGTGATTTAAATTCAAAGAAAGAAAAGTGAGTGCCTGATACGTGTGGCAGATGGAGGATTGAAAGGCGCAAAGCTGTTCAGTGGGGAAAACCAATTTTTATTTTTTTTATTAGGGGATGGGAATGAGCAGTTTCCGTCATTGTTTATTATAACGAGCCGCGGGAACAAATGTTTAAAAAGGGGTGAAGGGAATTAATTACTATTTATTACATAAATTTGTAAGCACAATTAACTAAATAAAAATAATGTGTCCAGGGATATTTAATATTGGGCCCAGAAGTTTTAACAGTGAAGGCAAAATAAAGAATGATATTATCAAGACTGATATCGGAGAGGATAGACTACACTTACCGAGTCGCAAGTCATATCGCTCCGTTCTCCCCTTCCCCACGGCAGTCTTTCTTTCTGTCTGTCTGTCTGTCTATCTGTCTGTCTGTCTGCTTGCTCTCTCTCTCTCTCTCTCTCTCTCTCTCTCTCTCCCATTCTCCTACCGTTTATTGTTTCCATGGATTTTTTTTTCTTTTTAGAATATAAAAGTTAAATATCTATTTGTTCACTTCGCACTACATTTCCTTTACAGTCTCTTTTTGTACTTTACTTTTTTACCCCCTCAATATTACTGTTTGTATTTGATCTAGGATTTTCCTTTCACTTTACTCGCTATCCGATCTGTTTGTCAGACTCTATCACTTACATTTCTTTCCTAAAGAAATGAACAAAAGACCTGTGCTCCAATATCGCCTCCTAAGCAATGGTCGGAATTTTGAGTTCTTTGTCCTATTTATGTGTGTTAGGTGGATAGGAATAAAAAAAAAAGAATAGACACGGTGATGCTACATAATTATTTTTGTTTGCTTTTCTATTTACTAAACAATAATCATTAAGTACCATGGCTCGTGTCTACCATTAAGAAAATACCTGTGGTTGCTTCATGGTGGCGTTGGCGAGATCAGATGAGTTTTTTGCAGTGTTTGTACTTCAAATGGAATGTTTGTGTTCAGCTAAAACGAAGCTTCATCTCGGTCTTATCTTCAACCACTTTTAGCGGTTATTAGCTTGCTTAAAGATAAGGTAGCATCTCTGATTGGCTTTGATTTGACTGCCTAGTTTGGAATCTTCCCTTAATTGGATCAATTTTATCCCTTCATACAGCATAGCTAAATTCATATCATACAAACAACGTAAGTTCCTTACATTTCATAGTTATGAAAAGAAACCAAATTGTTAATTTTTCCAACGCCTAATTACAAAAGAGTTAGTAAATTTGGAAAGTTTTAAGCAGTTAAATCATAAAATCTAATAAGGACAGCCTGTAATCACTTTTGCATTATATAACATTAAATAAACATGAACTTCAAACTCTATATTCCCTATTTTTCCTTTCGGATAATTTGAAAAAACTCAACTAAAATGTGCGGTGAACATGAGATGCGATGCGATGAGAGTGTACGTTGTTTTTGTGGTAGCAACGTTAATTCACGATCCGACTCTACAACTTTAGTATCTTTAAGAATAAGATCTTCAACAAATTGAGCTTGGTACTAATCTAGCGTAGTGCTTCTCCTGGTTCCTGTCGCGGCATTTCAGTGGTTGTTAGCAAAGCACAGTTATACAGCTTGGTACAGTTGAACAAGCACCATTTCGATCTTCCCCCCCC
>BMAT01005382.1:296717-307620 GCA_019649035.1 Elysia marginata | reverse complement strand
CTCTGTTGTGACAAACAAAGGTAGGACACTGCTGCCATATATATATATATATATATATATATATAAAACTGTCTGTCTTTATATCTTTTTGCCTTTTTATCTTTCTATTTGAATTTCTTTTTATCTATTTATTGATTTAACCCATTGTCTATCTTTCTATCTATTCATCTATCTATCCTTCTATCTATCTATCTGCCTATCTGTCTATTTTTCTGTCTTTCTATCTGCCTATGTACCAATTAGCAATTCAGTTGCAACAAATAATCGACCGAAGGATTGTTTCCTTTAAACTCTCATTTTACCTATGAACGCTAAAACCATCAATATCTATATTTTCCTCTGTGAAACTTGAAACACGTGATATTTGCGTTTCACTTATTGAAATACGTAGTTGGTTGCTTTACAATGATACTCTGAGCCAAATAAATCTCTTTAAGCTTTCAACATGTCTCTTTTTGTTCTTAAGTTGTCAAAGTTAAATAACAACCCTGCTCTAAGTTTACTCGCTAAACAAAAAGATGAGGCCATCGATTGAATTCGTGTTTTTAATGCCAATGCCTTTTTTGTAATGGGCGGGGTCTGTACTGGAGCTGAGCTAAAAATAATGTAAAACTACCATTGGATGGTCAAACCAATCCTTTTAACCCCCTTTTTTTATTCTACAAGAAATCGCGGCTGTTGCGCAGTTAGTTGCGTGCCGCAAACACTCGAAACCACAGGCTAAAATGGTGCGTAGTGGCGAAATGGTATAAGCTATGTTTCTCTAACTGACAAGGCGGTGGGTACCGACGCTACTGTAAGTCAAATCATACTTAAGGCAGACATTTCGGGTATTTTCACTTAAATCCTACTTCTCTCCACTGCTAATTTAATACCTTTAAAACCTCCATACAGAAAAAAATGGAAGGTCTATTAATGGCATAACAAGACTACCCTGCCCCCAAACTAGTCAAACAAGCTAATGATCAGTATTATTATTTACTACTAAATGTCGTGTTGTAGGCTAGCCGGTTTGTGCCAAATTTTTATGGGCTGTCATTCTCCTTACAAAAAAACAAAATATTCTTCATAAATATAGATTCAGTAAACGGTCTCTCTGTCACTGTCTCTCTCTGTCTCTCTGTCACTGTCTGTGTCTCTCTGTCCCTCTGTCATTGTCTCTCTATCTCCCTCTCTCTTTATTTCTCTCACGTCTTCCCTTTCTCTCTTTCTCTCTCTCTATCTATCTATCTATATATCGATATTTTAGTCTATCAATCTGTCTTTCACTCTTAGACTATTATGCTTCTAGATTTTATTCCTTCCTCAATCAACTATTCTCTTTTGTAACGCGATGTTTGACACCTTAATTTCCCCTCACTGTTTACTTTTTTCCAACACTCTTCCCTTTATTCCTCAAAGTTCACATAATCTTGTATTCTCCGGTTGTCTGAACTCAAACATTTATCTTATCACTTTACTTTAAATGTCCGTATCTTTCAACCACTTTATCTTTCTTTACAGTCCTCCTTTTCCATTGGATATATATTTTCTGGATGTAGACTACCCTCTTTCTTTCCTCTATCTTCTCGACCAAAAATTTATGCAGAGTTCATTTGAACTCCGCGAGTGTGAGCATAGAAAAATTCCTGCGTGCACTAGTTTGATTTTCTACGTAACTTCTTTCTAGCTTTGGTGATATTTTTATCAGAGGCATCTCCGCACAGCAGGTAGTACCCTAAAAACAACAACTAGGTTTACAAAGAAAATATTGAAAAACTCTTTTTCCTTACTACACAGTTATATGGGGAAAACACCCTGCGTCTACGTTGTGAATACAATTTTCAGGAAGTAAAGAAAACAGGAGTAAGAAATGTAGCATGGATTGGCGGGGCAGGGGTGGGGTGAGATATACATACAGGCAAACAGGAAAAGAGACAGATAGAAATATGGATAGATAGATAGTAAGATAGATAGACAGATAATTAAGTAAAATGTAGTATATGTTCAAAAAAGCTTTACATTTTTTTTTCATAAATGAAGCTTGGATGTGTGCCACTATACTGTAGATAGATTGATTGATGCATGGTTAGATACATAATAACAAAAATCCTGCATATGTTTTGTCGCGACACAGTGTTTCATGCCCTCTAATTAAACGGCAGTTTTTCACGTGACTGTTTATATAAATAGATAGATGCATAAGTGGATAGAAAAAAGTTATCGAGGGATCAATTGATAAGTATAGACAGAGAGGTATTTAAGTTGAATTTAGGTAACTGTTTTCTGATCATAAAAAGGGAAGAGATTGAGATATGGATACGGACGTCTTATAATAAGATGTGACCGAGAAGAAAATTGCACGTCCATCTGCCGATTGTTCAAGTGAGCAGGTGTCTGTGAGAAACCCATGAAGCTCAAGGGTCTTGAGACGAAATTAGGATCAGTCTCAATATGGACAGCTCATGAAAACCTGATTTACGGTTAGAGATTAAAGTTTCTTTGGAAGGAAGGCACAGGGCCAAACCCGTGCGTAGGTTACATAGGAATACTTACTGCTGAATAACGTTATGGGGAAAAACTCAAGTTGACAAAGCGAATAAAGTTGTCTTTAGTATTTTGAAAACTGTAAGGAAAATATTCTAATTTGTTAATAATACCCTCTTTAGAATTAGAGATACTGAGATGCCGAAAACTCACGTCAGGATGATAAGGTTAAGATAAAATACTAGTCACTGTTTACGTCAGATTTTGCAAAGCAGTTTTAACCTCGGTGATGGAACGAATCCAAAGCTGCTTTGAGTTTGAAAACAAATATTACCTTTGTCAGGTAAACGGTAACCTTGTTTATACACACAACAAAATAACCTTTTCAACTTTAAGAAGATAACTTTTAATAAATATTTACGTTCATGGCATACCTCAAAGAGTTAATGAGCGACAGAGAAAGAGAGAAATTAGGAGAGAGAGACAGACGGACAGAGAAAGGGAGACAGACAGGCAGAGACAGAGAAACATGATAGAATAAAACAAAGGTAAAGAGAAAATGAAGAAAAAAAGAGGAAAAGGGATAGGTAGAGTGTAAAATCATTTATTTTAGATCGTTTAAATTTCAGGAACGATGCGTTTTTTTCATTTGCCGACCTCTAAGGAGTGTAAAGGTCAACTGGCATCTTTGAAATCGTACTGGTAAGTTTCCCTTGTGCGCTTGCAAAGTATCTAATAAAGGCAATGGGAACATGATCCTTAAAGTTTAGTCTTTGCCACGTATAAGATGTGTTCTTTTCTCGTTCGGCAAATGGCTTCTCCACCATTCTTAATGTAGGTAACCGTGGTCAGGTCACAGCTGCCTGTAAGTTTTCGTCGAGCTTCTGGCTAAGTGACCAGCTCTGTGGCCTAGCGGTAATACACTCGCTCTGAGATCTGGAGGTGCGTGGTTCGATCCACGGCCGAGTCAAACCAAGGACTTTAAAATTGGTATTAGCAGCTGATCCGACTAGTGTCTGGCATCATGGATTTAATGTGAAGTCTGGTCGGCCCGGTATCAGAATAATGTGACTGGGTGTGGTGTACGCAAGCGCTTATAACATCGCAGTTTGGCAGCACTCTTTATATTGTCCTATGCGCCGTCTCTGATATAAACTCGAAGTTGGCTGGGGCGTTAAAAACT
The DNA here is from genome assembly GCA_019649035.1 of Elysia marginata. Taxonomy (NCBI): domain Eukaryota; kingdom Metazoa; phylum Mollusca; class Gastropoda; family Plakobranchidae; genus Elysia; species Elysia marginata. Next base: position 303,971 of record BMAT01005382.1, on the reverse strand, counting down.
CAAACAACCAACCAAATCTGGCTAAGGTTGTTGGATCTGACCAGATCTGCTTCCCAAAACGTCTCATGAAGATTTCAGGACAAGAGCAATAGCATTGGAGTTCTGTTGTGTGTGTCTCAGTTCTGGGTACCACTCTGAATCACCAATTTTTAATTAATACAAAATAGGTTTTCAAGTTGTCGTGGTACTAAGTCTCGTCACGCCGAGTGAGCTCGTACGTTTTTTGACGTGTAAATGATTTAGGTCCATAAGTTATCTACAATGAACAATCAGTGATGTTTGTCTAGTGAATTAGATTGGTGTTAATTGAGAGACTATAACAGTAGTTGGGTTTTGACTAACTTAAACATCACCTAAGTAACAAATACAAATTTTACCTTGTACAAACTCAAAGATCACAGTTAAATAAAATATCAATACGAAATTTACCCTCGAACTCAAACATAACAATTTGCGACGATTTGGTAACTGAACTTAGGAGTCTACGCGGAAAATTAAATGAACAAAAGTATTAAGACACACAAAAGAATTTGAAATAGCGACTTTCCTCTAACATTCATTTAATAATTTTTAAAACGACTGAACAATCGTCAGGGCATATGACCGAAGGCGCACTTGTTTGGTGCTTTTTGTGCCTCTTTTAAGCTTTTTATAAGAAAAAAAATTATGAGCTGCACGTTTCAAACCAAATAGGAACCAAAGATTGATACAAATAAAGTTGAAGATCTTTCTAATTAACATTATTAATTTTATGAAAATTTGTAACGCTTCGAACCTCAAACATGCATTACTCAAATTAGCGCAACGTCTTGGGTGCAATATGAAAGTTTGCGATATCCAAATCATTTCGAGTGCTTGCGGGATAATTTTATTAGACATTATCGAAAAAAAATGAGTAAACTACTTACTCATTTTTTTTCGATAATGTGTGAACAGATTAAATCTGAAAAAAATTAGGGAGCTTTTTTTTTTAATTTCCCCCCTGTGCCTATCCTATCTGATATAAAATTGACCCGGTGGGTTACAGGGTTGCTTTGTTAATGGGCATGCATAACAATAGTTTTCCTCTACTCGAACTAAAGGATTAATAGTTTCTGTTTTAAACCCTAACCCTCGGAGAGACGCGAGGGAGGCACTTCCTCTTATTCCTGATCCATTAAGGGATTGGATCGACATGTTTCACCGTAGGGAGCCGCTGATTAAATTAGGAAAGTAACTGTTAGATTTACTAGTCTTTCATTGCTAACGGATTTGCGATTTACCGATGGGCAAAAACTTTTGTTTTTCGCTCCATAAAATCCCTAAACAACATTTTTGTCCTCTCTTGTTAACAGGTCAGCTTTGCCTAAAAGCTTTACGGCTGATGTCGTCTTCAGTGCATATACTTCGCACTGCTTCAAAGAAACCAATCTTTTACAGGCGATCTGCCGTTAACCAAAGCTTGATGTATCGGTAACAGAAGCACCATTCTGTTCCATAGACCAGAGACAAATTGACGCAAACAGCGGGGAAGAAAATCAGGATTCTCACAAAAAAAACCTTTTTATTAAGTTTTAGAAAAAAACATTATTAAGCTTTCACTTTTCTGATTAAACAAGAGTCACATATATTTAACCTATTAGTTAAAGTCTATTTTGCTAGCTGATCGTATGTTAAAGTTTTTATAGGCGACAATGAACACAGTTTAAAAACTTAAAATTCATGCTGATGAGATTGTAACACTTAGCCTCTTATCCTTTTGAAATTTTCTTTTTTTTTCTCATTTTATGTCTAATTTTTCGGACGATTCCATTCTGACAAATTTGGAAATGTACATTCACTTCATAAGCCACACCCTAAGTCCGCATGGCGATTTTTTTCATAATCTTGAAGTGAACATCCTGTACTCACACGATCATGTCGATAGAGAGGCAACTTACAGCGATCAATACATACGCATAAGTCGAATAAAGAAACGGAAGCAGCAATGCCGAAAGTACCCTCTTCCTATTTCCGATGAAGTGGTTAGATCGTTTTTTTAAAGTTAAGGAAGGTTATTTCCAAACACGTTAAAAAAAAAAAGAAAAAAAAATGACTGATTCGCTTTGTGATTTAATGTTTGTTTGTTGTTTTTTTTTTGTTTTTTTGTATCGACAGGCATCTTTAAAACATAATATCTATATTCTGCGTTTAAATCCTAGTGTTGTTTTACAACAAATCAATGGATATGAATATAACAAAAATCCTTATATTAATCTCACATGTTTTCTTTGTAAGTCTTTATTCATGAAAAAAGTATTCCTCCCTCTAGAAAAGGCACTATATCATTTTTTTTCTCTCAGGTATTGGATCTTTAGAAAGTATTTATGTTCTTTGTTTTACGCTCCCCTCTCTACACAATCTCTGCATTGATATCATTACTGTGTTCAGTCATTTTCATGTGTCGTCACATTTCATTCTCTTGTCCGGTCTCCATTTTTCGTTTTTTTTTTTTATCATATGTCGTTTTTTTTATTCATACTTCTTGGCTCTCTTTTTATTATGAATCACATTCTGTTCATGTCAAATTTATTTATCTGTTCGTTTTTCTTTTCTCCCTCTCTCTATATTTATCTATCTCCTTTTCTCTTTGTCGGTCTGTCATGGTGTGTCTGTGTCTGTATCTCTCTCTCTCCCCCTCTCTCTCTTTCTTACCGCAAATGTTCGGTCTGTCACTCTTGTGCTTTTTACTCTATTTATTAAAACGCGTTTCTGTTACTGTGTATATCTAATGATGTCGCAATACCTCTTTACTTTATACTCACTCTTTTTCAAACACTGATTCTAGACTTTAAAAAAAGTTATCTTAGAGGCGGCCAAACGTTCAGTAATGACTGCACTTCAACCCATTTGTCTCTTTAGCCGCATCCGCCAAACTATGATACCAAGAAACAGAAGAAGACAGAAAACGTGTCCAAGATAGAACGCGTTCGAATGAGCAAAATTGAACTGCCTAAAATCAGCCCATAAATTTTGCTTTCTCATAGCGTATTGGTTCACCATTATGGATCGCAAAAAAGGCGTGTGTACTCGTTCTCTGGAAACCTTGTAATCCTGGACTGATCTGCCTATCACAGTTTTTTTTTATTTCTCTTTCACAGTTTTCCAAATTCATTTGGACGCTGGTGCAAAACTGACTGGCTGGCTTTGTCGGTTAAGAGTAGTATTGATCACTCACATAAAAGTCGCATGGGGGTCTTGTATTTTAAAAGGCGACATGGGTTAAACCTGACACAGCAATACATTAAACATGAGGAGACTTGTGATGCAGAGAAAATGTGATAGAGGAATATAAAATAACACATTTAAGCTAACCAAAGTTAACCATTGTTTAGGAGCTTTGATTCAGTCCAACTTGTTGCTTATCCATTATGCTTGCGGTAGGGCTTTGGTAGGGTTTGGGAGGACAAGTCAGCTTCTACAATCTGCCTACCCATAATAAAGGAGTAGATCTAAAATTAGGGCTCCACAAGCATAATCTTATACACATGGGATATTGCTCTACCCGAACCATTGTTACAAAGTTTGCTCGACCCACCGTTACAAATGGCGTCTTGATTTCTACGTTTCCCATATAATTATATCTCAAAATCTCAAATAGGATAAATTAACAAAAGGCCATGCACTACTTTACCTCTTCTATAGGTATAGGGTTGTAAATTATCACAACATCGCAAAATACGGAAATTAAGATCTCATTGTTTGTTAGATTTTGTAACAGAAAAAGATAGCATACGCTTTCAATTGCTGTGTTTTCTTGCAATGTGCTTATCCTCCTTGAGTAAGTAATCTTCTAGTGATTGGACGAACTACTGAGCACTTCTACGTGCACAAAGATACCTTGCCGTTTAAATTTAACCTTAAGTAAAGCTTGAAGGGTGTGCAGGGTTGAAGTTTCTGGTCCGAATATAGAGACATCGGTATCATTATTTAGCTTTACTTGTATTCTTGCACGATTTTTGTTTCATTTCTTATGTGGGTACAAATCAACACCAAGTGGGGAAAAAGCGTTGATATAAGAATTTGAAAAACAAACGTTATATAAACTATTACTACTGGTCAAAAAGTATCATCATCACCACACACATCATCATCATCAGAAATATCATCATCATCATCATCATCATCAAGTGACGTGCAATGACGTGCTAGCGATCATCTTCTTCAATATTTTTCTGTCCATCGTTCCTCACAATATTCTTATCACCTAACTTTTGTAAAGCCTCTTCGTCAGCCCAGCTACGACCCTATTCCGTTGCCGGCCCTTACTAATTTTCCGGTTTGTATTCTCGGTGCATGTTACCTCCATGGTTCAAAGAACCTATATTTCCAATCACATAAGAAGTGTAATATGGCGAATTGTTGCAAGTCAATCTGTAAGTGATTATTCCTATTAAGATATTCTTCGTACCAAGTCAACAATATCTTGCAAAAAGCTAAACAAAAGTTATATTTTACTACATCTGAACGAAATAGTGTAGCGTTTCAAAAGCCAGTGTTTGTATGAGGAGAAGAAACAGATGCCCATATATCAAAAGCTGTGTTTTGTTCAACACAACTCTACATAATATTGATTTCTGGGTGGTGTCTTTCTTGCCTGATAGGAAAAAAATCAAATATGCGAGATTTATCAACGTCAAGGTATTCACTTTAACAGTTTTGATTGGTATAGAACAGGGGGTGGGGCAAGAGGGGGGTGTTAAGAGTCTATTACGTAAGAAGAAAAAGAAGCGTCATAAATAAGGGGGATTGGTGAAAGTGAAATTGCAACTTTGTAAAAATTGTGACATTTTCAGTTTTTACTATCACAACTTATTTTTAATCTATAAAGTCATTTTTAATTTAAGAGTGTGGGAAAAGAGAAGAGCGAGATAGCGTGTTTTTAAAATGTATTATACTGAGAACAGCGTGCATATAATCGGACATTGCTCGTTTGAAAAAAGATGGGGTAATCATTGTTATGATATCTGCAATTGGCAACTATACAAAGGAAATCTAGATCTACTTGTAAGTCATACCTTCCTTATTCTCACCAGGCTATGATCAACTTATTTCAAATTATTTGGTAATGATGGATTACCCCCAAACAAAGCTTCGTGATCCATGCTACTTACACTGAAGACCACACAGGGTAAACTAACAATGATAGCAGCCGATGTTCTAATCTAAAAGCTATAATAAGTCTTTAGATACGATTAAAATATAAATGTATATTCAACGATCTGATAGTGTATAGTCTGAATCATAACAATGTCATATAATTATAAATGTAAAAAAGTTATATTTAGATTTATAAATATTGCATTTAGTCTTTCTAATGACATTCTCCTTGCTTTGAGCTAAGATTCTCCATTGTTCATTGTCAACGACCAATTGTTGTATGTGGGTGCATCGAAGTTCGAGAGCTTATTTTGTTAATTTAGAATACCACTTTGACCTTCGAAATAAGTCAAAATCTGTAGCTTCGTCTGCCTCAAGCTGAACAAGGTCTGGCAGTACCACCGAGAAATGTCCGCTAAGATAATTAAGACAAAATATTTTGTGCTTTGGTACATTATGAACGAAACTTTTTTTAAAACTCAGCCTCTCGCCGTTTAAAATTTTCGTAAGAAACTTCATCTTCCCCTTATGAAAAAGTTACCTTCTTGACCATTTTGAGGGGTAAAAGGTTCTCTTGTCCCGCTGAACTCTAGCAATATGGGATCGATGAATAGAGCTATGATCGAAAAGATATGTATATCCTTGAAAACCATTTTGAATAACTTTACGGTTTCTTTTTTTGTATTTCTGCTTTAGTTGCGTTTATTTATTTCGTTTATTCTCCGGCCAACTTGCAAAGTTTCCCTTTTTTGTTGTTGAAGAAGCAGAAGAAGAACAAGAACATGCCAGATATAGTTACAACCAGAAGATTTTTAGACGAATTAATTGGTTGGCTGTTTGATTGTCTACCTATCCGTATAATCTATTCCCATCGTCTGAGCATTTGCATGCATGTATTTGTTGTTTTTTTCTGATAAGTTTATTCGATCTTTACTTTTTCTTTTCTCTCTCCTTCTCTGGCTCACTTTCTACTCATTCTGTCCGTCTGTCTGTCTATCTGTCTCTCTCTCCCTCTCTCTCTCTCTCTCTCTCTCTCTCTCTCTCTCTTTTCAATGTCTTTCTCCTCATTTTTTTTATTTTTTTTCATTGATGTAATTTTTGTTACTGTACTTTTTGTGGGTTAATCTAAAATAGATTTACTATTTTCAACTGCAGTAAACATGTGTCATCAATGATGTTATTCACGCTTCTTGTACCTCAACCTCCCATGATCCATTACATTAGAACTATATTTAATATACCTAAAGCTGAAAGCTTTCTAGTCCTGTCAGCACTCACTCACGAGGTCAAAATAATGAAATTTCTCACTGTGAGCCATAAAATGGACAAGTTTTTTTTTATCAGACTAAAATAAAGAGATAAAAAGTTGTTGAGGCAACCTAAAAGACATTAAGCCTTTAACTGAAATATATCACCGGTAACAACAGTATCGAAAAGGCTCTCTATGTCTGTCTTTCTTTGATGGTATCACTTTGACAGAACTTGGTAACTGAGAGAGAGAGAGAAAAAAATAGAAGCGGCAGTAAATGGATTGTGGCCATCTATTTCGTTTCGGCTACACAAAGGTGACAAGACGAGTGTAAACTTAACTACAATGATATCAATCTGTAGCAGTGGAAAAAAAATTTCGCCTCTCTCTGTAACTGAACAGATATTTGATCCCATGAGATCACTTTAAAAAACTTGGAATATAAGACTATCCCAGGTATTGTGGTTGAAACTATGAGGAGAGAGAGAGAGAGAGAGAGAGAGAGAGAGAGAGAAGAGAGAGAGACTTTTAGATAAAGATGTGCAAACAGTTCAGTCAAAGTAAGAGTGCAACAATCAGATTATCAGCCTTTTAATGATAGACAGTGCAATACTTAAAAGTTCAATACCATGGTTCAATATTACTATCTGGACTGATATGATAAAGCATTTTTTTAATTTCTCAATTCTGCTTTTTTTTCTTCTGTTCTTTCTTAATATTTTTGCCTCTGTTCTTGTTGTTGCTGTTGTTTTTGCTGCTGTTGTTCTTCTTCTTCTCCTTCTTCTTCTTCTCCTTCTATTTTTTCTCTCTTTTGTGCTTATATTTTTTTCTATCTACATGTCACTACTAACGTCGTTTAACTACTACTATTACTACTACTACTACTA
>BMAT01005382.1:259885-270263 GCA_019649035.1 Elysia marginata | reverse complement strand
CACACACACACAAAGTGGAGACATCATCTTCTTGCACGAAGCCATCGATTATTATGGTAGACTCCAAACAAAATATGGGAGGATAGCATGTAATGTCGGTTTACAACAACGAAGCAAAGTACATCCATGAATCAGAATGAATTTCACTAACGTAGGAAGCCATGATAGAAAATTAAATATAAATGTTAGACTATTTGAAACTCCCTAAAAAAACAATATTATTGCTATAACTTCGGACAGTATTGATAGCACACACAGCACATGTGCATTTATCTAAAACAGTTTGACCTTTTATGAACAACTAAGGGCGGAGTAATAGTGAAAAAAAGAAAGAAAAAGATAAAAGAAAGAGACAGAGACAGAAAGACAGACAGACGAACAGATAATAAGAAGGACAAATATAAAACATTAAAGTTTGTTCCATTGAAAATATTCGATGGTTGTTGTACCTTAGACTTAGATGGAGGTAAGAGAGACAAAAAGAAGGTTTCTTTTTAATTTAAATGAAACATAGAAGAAGAAAGAATGAGCCTTTTTTGTAATTGTCATTCTAGTTAAACTGAGATCTACCCGGCTGAAAATCTGTTTATGTGACCGTACTTATTTGTTCTTCAAAATAAATTGCTAAATAGCGATGCCCATCTTCTCAGGCCTTTGATCTTATAAAAAATGTCTTTGTTTAAAGTATTTTTGGAAAACAAATCTAATGAAGTACAGAAACGAACTCTAAAGTAAACCCATCCTCGTACATATAATAATTTTGAGTTCGTTATCTCCGCCTCTTTGTCAAGTAAAACGCATTTTACGTAAGTAAGCCTTCCCAAAACACTGGGCTGTAATTTCATTCTCCCTTCCTTTGCTTTCAGGGTGAAACTGTATAACCGGTTAATATGCCATAGATGTGACTAGAGACTATAAAAACATGGCGATCGGCGCACATCCGGTTTGCCCAGCGCACGAAACCGGCCGGACCTCAAGTTTCAACAGCGGTATAATGTAAACCAATTGGATGTCGACTTGTTTGAGATAGCTGTGTCGACAGTGCATATCGAGTTAATCATTTCCTTTATATCTTACAGGTTATTCTAGATCCCAAGCAAAATGAGAACTAAATATTTGCTTACAAGAATTATTCGCATATAAGTTGCACAATCATATTCACAGGTTTTCTTCCTCGAAATGTGAAACACCGGTATCATAAATTCTTAACTCCGTGTCCGTTCTCTTGAAGTCCCTAACAATGTTTCAATTACCCAGTGTGTATCATTTTGTCGCGCAGGGAACCTGGAAATCTAATCTTGCTCTGTTTAACGTATCCTGAAAGGTCATTTATTCCTCTTGTGATCGTTTGCCGTTTCTTGATTTTTTTTGGCTTTAGAATTTGAGAAGAATTTCCGCAAAATATAAGGTATGTTTGCGTACTTTTCACATTTAAAGGTACTACGTTGCCTAAAAATGTATAAAATGTTCTTTACTGCAATGATGAAAAATGTTTTCAATTATCACTATGAGCTTTGCCTTTTCTTCACTTTAAAGGGTGACGCTTGGGATGCGGACTGAGGCAAATTCTCATTGAATCAAAAGAAAATGGAATTGAAAAGTTTCACTTCGCAAAAAATTAGCCTATAAGCCATTAGTCCTTTTCTGATTTCGAGCCACATTTTTTTTAAACTGTTCATGGCTACCGGAGATAAAAGCATCATTAAACGTATGTTTCATAACCAAAACAAGTTAAAGGTTCTCTGTTGTCCATTTGATAGCACATATCCATTTTTTTTAAATAGAGAAGTATTGTTTGTTCGTTTGATTTTTAACCTCCCAGTGATCTCAGAGATGGCGCTGAGGACAATTGAAAGCGTGCTGCCACACTGTGATGTAAGGAGCTTATGGAATATTGAGCTATGGCATGTGTAGAATCTAGATTTAACTTACACTCGTCATGAAAACGTAGGAGAGAAAGAGAGAGAGAGAGAAAGAGGGATAGATAGAGTGTTTGAGTAAGAGAGAGAGAGTGAGCGAGTGTTTGAATACGCGAGAAATGTAATATGTGTAAACAATTTAGGCTTATATTCATGACCCGGTTAAAAAAATCTTTTGTTTATAGGGTTCTTGTACCTCCCAAAAATTTGTTGTTCGGCTTGTCAAAAGCATGATAATAAAACTATCATGTTCACAACCATGGTCTTTTGTGCAAGATAATTGCATGTGTATTCTATTTCAGACGAGTGCCGGTTTCGGACAATTAATCGCTTTAAGTGTTTATTCTGGTAATGCCCAACACTTGGTTCACTTTTTCAAGGCGCAAAGCCCGATTACGCAATAAAAGTAAAATAATTATACCTAACGGGCAATGTTTATTGTTAATTAATGACTTGCAGAAAAGACTACTAACACTAATGCAGTTTTGCACACAACAAGGATATGCACTTTGCTAGGGCCGACGTAATACTTTTTAGGATTTTTTTATAGCTGTTGAATCGTAAAAGTGCTATGCAAAAAAGTATATATAAAAGTGCAGCTATATCTTTATGAACTGGATTTGCTGCATGCATGAAAGAAAAAAAAATACCAGTGGTGTCGTAAAAACACAGATGATCAAAGCGAAAATGTTTGTGTACTACAAAAGATTGTTTAATTTGATTATACGAAACATGTCATTCTCTCTTGCTTATAAATAAAATTTGTGTGTACTGCCCAGCTCCGCCCCAGGAAAAAGCGTTAACGCCACTAGACAAATGAGTTTACATAGTAATTATGCATATTTCTACCCCTTTGAAGAGTGACAGCACAAAAACGCCGCCAGCCAATCAAGTTTCAAAGTAAATCCTGCCCCTGTTTACTGTTTAGTATTTTGTTTACTTTTTTGTTGTTTTTGCTGCTTTTGATATATCTAGCAACAGATACACACATGACAGCTAAGGGTAAGGCAGTGGCGTAAATAAATAGTTACATATGCCTGCCGTAAATGTGTGACGCAAGTAAACGCATTTAATGTTACAATGGGAAGAACAAAAAAAAATGTTTGCAAGCCCTCCTTCTGCAACAGAAAAAAAGCACTACAACTCTAGGCACAATGCATGAAAAGATTTGCATCATATCGCTATTCTTCTGAACATACTTAAACTTACTTTGCACATCACAATAACTGAAACTTTTAACGTAAGTTAGAATTAGCAGCGGATAAAAGAAGGGTTATAATGAAAACAGCTGAAATATGTTTGTGCGGGGTATGATTTCAACCTTGACTTGTTGTTTGTGTCATCGGCAATAACTGTTTTGCAACAAAAAAGAAACAAAATAAATTTTGCCTAAATCATCAATTATTATCTTTTAAAAAGGGTGCCTCCCGTTGTATTTATATTTTTTTTTTGCGACACAGGCCTATTAAGAGCCCAATTTCAGCCGGCTTGTTTCATCAACTTTGATATTTTAAGAGTGTGGACTGTCGCCATGAAAAAAGGAAAAAAGGACAGATCACAGCTGCACAGTTTAACCGGTCCGTCATTGATTTTCAGCCCAAATATGGTATATATATGCATCATTTTAATCCAATTTGTCAAATCTTGTGTGTTCTACCTACAGATCGCGAGTCCGACGCGCTAACCACTCTGCCATGCTGCCCCCCTCTTTATTTAAAATAGAGCTTTTTAGTATGATGTTCTGTAGGTCCATACTTGCATGAAAAACTCCTCCCTCGCCAAACAGAGCAAGATAAAGGAATTACATTTCTTATACAGCGGAGTCATAGACAAAATGCCGTTGATATTGCGCCACCAGATTCAGAGCGTTACAAAAAGTTAACTTTTAATCACACGAACTACGTTTGAAATCAAAGGTCTTTCAAAGCGTCAATGACCGAGATACTTTGCTTAATTAACACAAACTTGTGACCTAGCCTAACATGCAGTGTTTCATGAACCAATATCCTCTGTCACATTATTGTGTTTCCTATTCTATGAACCCATAACATGATGGTCGGGGATATTTTATTCATCGCATTCTCTTTCAATATACCGCTAATACAGCCATTTCTCTCTCTCTCTCTCTCTCTCTCTCTCTCTCTCTCTCTCTCACTCTCTGTTTCTCTCTCTCTCTTTCTCTCCTTCTCCCTCTTTCCCTCTCTTTTTGATCTCTCTCGTCAAGCATTACTGATGTATGTGCAATGCGAAATATAATATATTCAACGTTCCATCTCAGATTCTTTACCAAGTCTTAGCTTCTCAGTCTGCTCGATGTTTCAAGCCCATTCAATCTTTTTGGCCCACTTACTCTGAGAGGCCATCACTGTCTTCCGATTGTCGACACGAATCCACTTGCTCACCGAGATAAACAACTTTGACGCCTTTCCCATGTTCTTGTTGCTTTGAGAGTTAATGTCCTTTCCTTGAAAATAAAATCGCCACTCTTTGGGTGTTGTTTCAATTTTTTAACTGCGTAAAATTAATTTGGAAATGATGCAATTTATCTTTTATTGTTTTTGTTTGGATAAAGACAAATGCGAAATAAGTGGTTTTCCATTAAGGGATTGAGCATATGTATGTTTTGAAAGCTTTCAACAGAAAGAAGTCTAAAATGAAAAAACGAGGTAGGAAACGTTAGGAAATAGTTTGTATGCAGGCTGGCTCTGAGAGTGTATTCAAGAGTGACAGACTTTATCCCCTTTTTTTCTTAAAAATTTTCCAGGCATTGCTTTGGTTCTCTTCCAATCATCATACCTAATTTGTTTGAAACCAATTGATTCGTTCCACCTCCTTATATTATTGAAATCATGATAATACAATTGAATAAATAATGTAAGCATAGACTTGACGAGACTTTTCATAAAAAGCTGAGACAAAACATCTTGAGACATGCAGATATTAAAGAGATGATGAGATTATAAGGTAATGAAGAAAAATCTCCTTGCCCGCTTAAACCAAATGCAACATCGGATAGGGCCTGTTTCACAGGACGCGTTGCCCCGTTTCGAAGACTCCGGACCAGCTCCAAAGCGGTGATGCGTTTTCTTTTTTTCTGTTTTTTTTTACATGGTGCGTGCCCATGTGAAAGGGTGTGGGTAATATGTATAGGGACAAGACTTTTTCCTGTCTTCGAGAGTTCTGATATCTTCCGTACGGGCTACGCAGCATATGAAACGGGCTTTAGTCAACGGTTTTGTTCCGTTACAGCGCCTAGTACAAGGCATTCTCTTACACACAAGCTAATGCAAAAGGCTGGAATTCTTCAATGTAAACTGCGAATGTAATCCTTTTAGCTTAGCTGCCACCTTCTCGCTACAACCGTCTTAGGTAATACCTTCTTACAAAGAAAGTGAAAAAAAATGTGTCGGGTACAGTCAAAATGAGTCGTATGTTGGTGGATTTTTTTAAGGAAAAGATCTTTCAAAAGTACTTTTATTCTTCCTATTCACTATGATTATTTCAAACTTTAAAAATGTCCTAATAATGTGTGGCGTCGTGGTTTAGTGTAAGACACTTTTAGACCTAAAGGTCCGAAGTTTGAGCCCGTGATCGTGTTAACATTCACTCCTTGAAGAAGGCTATTTACACAAACTTTCTTCGCATCACTCAGATGTTAAATGGGTACTCGACTACAGGCAGTGGAAGGTTTTGTCAGAATGCTAGAGAAACATGATATCATTCAATTTTCTCTCAGCGTTCAAACAGTAACTTCGTTGCAAATTGCCTGTCGGGGAATCCCCATAAAGTCGGTAGGATAATTATAAAATTAAATGGAATGGGAACAATAATTATAAATAGTTTACACTCTTTACGTCTATCTTGTTAACGTATCATAAAAGTAACATCATAATTACAGTGTCTATGTTCGTTAGGAATCTATGAAAAATACAAAGTTCAAAACAATTATAAATGCCCGGTAATGTTAAAAATTGCATTATCGGAAGTTTGACTGGTTGCAAGACAAATACAGTTTTCAATAATGTTAAGCAGTGACGTTTCCCATAACCCGATTATCTCCTTTTGCAAGTGAAATAAGACGTATGCGTTACCTATTAGGAACGCACGTATTCAATTTCTTCTCGTAAAATTTATTTAGTTTGTGTTTTCACGCCTAACTTAGCACAATCGAAAAGTAGTGAAACAAGTATAATGCTAAAACGAATGGTCTGAATGCTTTTGAAAATAAAAAAAACACTCGCGTTTATTCATAACTTTGCTGCATTTTCACATTTCAGAGTTAAAAAATAAAACAAACCGTTTATATTATCATACATGATGATTTTTTTTAGGTCTTTGGCGTTTCAACTCTCTTGCATAAGAGAGAGACAGACAGACAGACAGACAGACAGACAGAGTCCGACAGACAGAGACAGACACTGGGGAAGAAAGAGAAAGAAAGAGAGACAGGCAGACAGACATAGAAAGTATGCTTTATAAGGTAAAACCCAGAAGGCTCTATTAATTTTCGGTGAACCGGTTCAAAAACTGATTTTTCAAATTTTGTGTTTGATTGATCTGGATAAAATACCATAAGTTATTAAGATTTTGATCGTGTTTTTTTTATTCTTTTTAATGTACGTTTTATTTCTTCCACAACGATAATAATATAAACAAGTCACACACTCCCCCCCCACACACACTCATACAGGCATACACCTAAATATGCTTTAACATTTAACATTCATTTAAAAAATCTCATCTTGAAGATGGAGGCATAAATCTTAACCAAATTCTTTTCTCTTCCGAACAAGACTAAATTTGAAAAGTTCTACATCTTGAAGCCCCTGTATCTAGCCAGTAACACTTGCCACGCCTCACAGGGACTGGCGATTTCCTAGTTACGTACTTAAACGATTGAATGAATAGGTTCCTTTTGAGAGAAAGCCCTAAGGTCAAGTGACCCCTTTTAGACGGGGACTGCTCAGGTAGTCTTCTCTTCCTTAACCACGATCAGTTCTTGCCTATTTAAAAAGTCTGTGCCGCGATAATGTAACCGGTTAGCCACCAACATGACAGTGTAATTTGAAGCAAGCAGGTCTTGGCTACTTGAAGATCATTTCATGGAATAGACCATCCTCAAGGAAAAAAATAGTGTATGTTTTTGTTGTTAACGTGTACAAACCCTTTTCAAAAACAAGAAAAATATATTATTTTTTACCTAAGCTAACACCTTGCTTAAAATAATTATAAAATTAACCTCATGAAATGGTTCGTAGTTTACAGGGTTTATTTTTCATTATAGAGTTTTTAAATTTCTAGACATCACCAACACTGGCTAGATTTTTAATTACTTTATTTAATATATTCTCCTAAAATTTTAGGCCTGTAGCCATTCTTTCCAGGAAGATTTTTTTCCACTTAAGGCAGTCTCAAACATGTAGAAAAGATCAACACCGAGATTAAAACCTCCCCCCCCCCCAGACTATCCCGCCCGACCAAAGAATGCGATATCCCTTTTCTGTTGTCCCGAGCACTCGATCCTTTTAACCGAACACTCGAGACGCTCTTGTATCTCTTCCCACGCCACTAAATAACCAGCGATTTCCTCCCTTGCTTGGTATCAGTCTGTCGACAAAAGAGAGTTCTCCTTCCAAAACGGGGCGATTCTTAAACATTCTGGAGAAATTTGTTTTGTTGGTGTTTTTGCTTTTGATTGACGCATTTCTTTAAACGGTGTGTCTTTCGTTCCTAGACATAAATAATAGGCTACACTTTTGTGCTGTCAAAAAAAAGGGGGCAATAACTGCCACGAATGGATACAATAATAAATGTAACATAAGAAGATAAGATGATATAAAACTTAATGTGTCCATTAACATGGTCGTTAATTTTCTATATATAGTGCAAAAAGGGTATAATGATATATTATTTTTAACATGAAGAAAATTATGACATTGCATGATTGTAAAGATGTCTTATAATGTTGGAACATCAAAAACCGTACGAGTCACTCGACTGCTGCAGACATATGAAAAAGACTGATGAATAAGTAAAAGATTATTATAAAAATAAATAAGTGGACAATTATTTTTTGCAAACAGAGAAATGAATAGATACAAAACTAACATAATAGTGAAATTGAAAAAAAAAGGAAACAAAAACTGTGCATTTTAGATACCGAATGTATGAAAGATTTAAAGATCAAAATGAGTATATTTGTAATCAAGAATTGTTTTCTCTTAAGTTATATTAAATTTTGTAAACTATAATTATACATATACACATGTATACAAAATACAAAATTATATTATAAGTTCAGCAGGCGAATGGCTCGGTTACTGTCTAAGCGGTAAAGATAAATAGATTTAAAAACAAGATTTTTTTTTCTTTTAAGTTATCTAACTACTGTTAGCATACATGTCTTCCTATATCGTTTTCATCTGGTTAATATGTGCAAATTGCGTCCACTTCTTTGAAAAACTCGTATTTGCGCGTGCAGCGGACGTTATAGGTGCTGAAATTTAAAGTGGATTTCAGTTTCTGAAAGCATTGGTTCAAGAACAGACAGGCAAAATCATCTAGAGGCTGTGCAGTCATTTCAAAGCTCTTTTGAAACCTTGAAAGCCCAAGAGTTATTTGGAGTAATTAATAGAATCCTACTATTAAATTACTGCTGATGTCAGTTGCGTCTTTACAGTAGTTAAAATTTTTTTTTAATAAGGTAGGACGACACTTTAAACATGCAAACTACTATAAAGCTTACGACCATGAAGAAAGTTAGAAGAGTCTCAAAACTTCAGGCGTGATGAAACGATTAATTTTTTATTTATTAGCGTTTCAACAAACGATTTTCTCATAGGTAAAATGTGCAAGATTTAAATTATCTTCAATTATTCCCGAAAGCAATTGACTTTCACCACAGAGTACATTTGATTCTTCAAACTACAGACCGGTCCTGTAGTTTATAGTAAAAAATATAGCAGCATATTTACTTCAGAAATGCAATATTATGGTTCGTTTTTACACGTATTTACTGAATCTTCTTATACCAAATCTTCGCACGTCATAAATTTGGTGAACAGGCATCGGAAGATTTTGAGGGATGAAATAAGTAGTATATACTAGAAATAGGGCTTAAGTTGAAAATGCTCGAAATATGCTTTCATTTAGTATGACTTCAAACAACTTTCTTATTGTGATTTCCTCACCCATCGCCTTGCCGTTAAGGAGCTAACTGTCAAGATAATCTCCTTGGATGAAAGGCAACACAGAGCTTGGAAAAAAGTATGTTTTGAAGACATCAACGTCTAAAGATTTACAAGGGCATACTTTATTGAAAATCCAACTAAGGTCCAGGATAGCTCCTTCTTTTTTTGCATTTTAAACCTTGATCGGCGTTAACTTGTAGATCTAGATATCTAGATTTTAATATTAGCCATTGTTAAAGCTAGACGGTATGTTCAAAAAAGAACATTTTTAATCGCTGCTGTTTTGTAGATAGATGCGCTGGCAAAACAATCACATTATTTTGCAAACTTTTTGGGTGCACCTTTACTTGGGAGATCGCGTTTTATTTTCACACCGACTTAAACTGCAAAACGAACAAAATAACATTACAACACCAACCGGTAGGGTAAAACCATAGCGTTCATAACGTTCAAAGTTATATTTACCGAAAAAAATTATAGGCAGACAGTGTCTATAATAATGGTGAGCTGCTCGAAAAAGCATTGTTTTAAAATATTTTAAAAGTGCCCAATGTTTAAAAATTTAGATGTACTTGTTCATCAGTATTGTTCCATACTTTATGGAGCACCTTAGTCTTTTAGTTGAAGAAAGTTTTCAGTTTCAAACTAAGTAAATATTTATCTTGAGACGAAAGCGAACGACAAGGGGTGTATATTTTAAGTAGTTGTGATAAGTAAGTTGGTGCCCAACCATTTAGGCTTTTCCGATTTAAGATTGGAGTTTTAAAGCTTTTTCTTTGTTTTACTGGCAGCCAATAGATGACTTTAAGTATGGGTTTATTGTTGGATCACCAGGGTTCTGTAAGGTAATTAATCTAGCTACTCTTTTCAGAGTTTTTGACAACTTGTCTATTAGAAAACTATGCGCAGTGAGAAGTACATTATTCCAACAGTTTAGCCTGCTTATAATAAGGGAATGGGCAAGCACCTTTGCAGACTCTGAATCAACTAGTTTTGGGATTTTGCCGATGTTCTTTCAATGGAAATGAATATTTTGAGAGGCATTAGTTGCGATAAGGATTTTACCCATGAATAGCAAAATCAGATTTGAGGAAAAGTACAAAGTTAAAGATTCCATAATACCTTTTTTAATTAAATGCACTAAACCACAGTGTACCAGTAGACAAAGAACACGGTTTTCCTTTTTTGTTTGTTTTGTTTTATGCATAATAATAAAGATCACTTTGCCCTTGCTTGGTCTGTCTGTCTGTCTGTCTGTCTGTCTCTCTC
>BMAT01005382.1:234611-247706 GCA_019649035.1 Elysia marginata | reverse complement strand
AGTAGTAGTAGTAGTAGTAGTAGTTACTTATTATACCCTGTTGTCTTTAACCATAATCACCTAGTACATGCAAAATCGTACATAGTTGTCCCTTTTCGTTTCAGTTTTCTCTTCTTCTTTTCTCTCATCCTCTATCTATCTCTCTTTATCACCTCTCGCCCCACCCCATCCCCCTCTCTCTCTCTCTCTCTCTCTCTCTCTCTCTCTCTCTATCTGTGTGTCTGTCTGTCTCACTCTCTCTCTTTCTTTCTCTCTATCTCTCTCTCTCTCGATTTCGTTAATTTTGTGCATGATATAAATTAAAAAGGCTGAAGTACGTAAAATAAATGTGTGGGAAGCTATTTTCTTTCTCAAGTCGTTTTGTCCTGGGTGACAGATAACATATTTTCGAAAACAAGCAAACAAATATTTTCGCTCGGCAATCGTTTTTTCTTTTTCACCACAGCATCACCCAGCCTTATTTGTCTCGAAACTTTTCCGTATTTCTACTGTTTCCCCCTTTATTCTTCGGTTACAGTGCCCAGCATCAAAGTTACACGCAATCGCCGCATTTATCCCGAGCGTGCTTTTGACGCCTCGTTGAACTATCTAGGCTTCCCATCTCTTAGAAAGTCTACACCTGATCAGTTTTTTTCTACAAAAATGTAGAATTCTGGTATTCAATCAATTTTAAAACAACACCACAACAACACGAAAATTGATACGTAACATTTTTATAATTATGGAGTAAACAGTGTTCTGGGGGAATGTCCTTGCCTAAAAACCCACCCCGATTCGAGTTGACCAGTCGGTTTACTGCCCGTTGTAATTTTTTTTTATTGTTTTTTTTTTAATTTGTATGCGTTTTCTTTTCAGTGAGCCCACTCTTTTTCATCATCCCCGCCGAGAGGGCCAGTATATTTTTTTTACAAAAAAAAGAATGATATATGACTAAAATGTTGAGAAAAAAACGTATCTATGTATGTCTATTCACCCTAATTTAGATCGAAAGGCAACACACGAATAAAATCATCTAAAAATTGTGTGAATTTAAACTCAATTAGGTGAAGGGTTCATTTTATTTTGTTAATACAACACGTACTTTCGTTTTTCTTCGCTTATCGTCTCATCAATAACTACAATAGATGCATAGTTGGCCTTCAGCTGTTGTTGCGTCGCTGTCTAGTGGTAGACACTCGGCTTTTTCTTTCGGCAGTTCGAGGGCGTTTAGTCCTTGAGGAAGGCTATTTACACACGCTCTTATGCGTTTAAGGAGTAAGCGACTACAGGCGTTTGCTGCTCCTCTGTGAGTTCAGAAGAAAGTTCGGTTGGTACTGAACTGTCGGGGAACCATGTAAAGCGCCTAAAGCATATTAGTGGAGTGAGTTCGATTCCCACTCTGTTCTGACGGGTTCTGTCATTCGTCTTGTCTGTTGCTTAAAAATCACCGGTTTGGGGTCAAAGAGTTCCAGCAGAAACTAAAATCCATTCCATAAAGATCCTTTTTGGCTCTATGCCCTCGAAATATGAAATTGTCACGGCCTTCCGCCATAGTTCTAAATTTTAGAGAGTTTAATTCGGGCACAATACTTTTGTTATCTAAAGAAAGCAAGCAGCTGGAAGTACACATCTTAACCCAGTAATACGCAACGTATTATATATGATACGCAGAAACGAACCATATATGTAACATTTAAAACATGAACCTTATTGCCCAGAGTACCAAATATACTAGACATTCCATACAAAAATTTGACAACTTATCTATTTTTTTTTACAC
Organism: Elysia marginata; assembly: GCA_019649035.1. Taxonomy (NCBI): domain Eukaryota; kingdom Metazoa; phylum Mollusca; class Gastropoda; family Plakobranchidae; genus Elysia; species Elysia marginata. The sequence goes on along the minus strand of BMAT01005382.1, from coordinate 245,947 downwards.
ATGACAAACCATTGTCTGAGTTAAGAGTAATGATTCGCTAGAATCCCATATATTTTTCCTTATAGTCGTGTTTCTAGAAGTATGATCTGATTCTAAAAGCTCATATGTACTCTATAAACGCAATATCAACTTATCATTTATCGATTTGATTAAATTTTTGCTTTGCCCACTGAGTGATGAAAAGAGTATTTAGGCCCACATGAAATCTAAACCAAACATAACTGTTACTTAAACGACATTTATTTGTACACACCACTATCATCGAAGATATTTTTTTCTACTTTGGATGGCATGCCAATCTTGTAAATACAAGGAAACCAAGACTCTTGTCTTTTCAAAGTTAGAAAATGTTATGGCTTAAACACGAACTTCATATCGATGAAGGGCAACACAATTGATGAAAATGGGCCGAGGTTGTGTTAACTACTGCAAGGCCTTAAAACCTTAAACTGTGCAATTTTTGACACGCCCTGGCAGTAGCAACGCGTTCGTAGTTTGAATTCCCAGAAATCGAAGGTCATCATCTGTTTACAGATAACATGGCGTCTTATCTCTCGACCGTCGCGCGCGATAAAAGAATTAAACACTTTTCTTAAACTAAGTTAAAGCCTAAAATCTGTTTTTAAAACTAAAACACATCTTTGGACTTGTATAACGAAGAGGGACAAGCTTTCAAAGTGTGATTTTATCTTACTAAAAAATTAGGTATAATTTAAAACAAAATGGACATTTATGGACAAATAAAATCTCAGTGTAAAACTGAGGGGTCTGCACAAAAGGGCCTCCCCGCCGTTTAGAAAGCCTGGACGAGTGAGTGGGCATAAAGATTGCAGGACTCACTCAGCCTCTAGCTCTCCCTCCCGTTGTGTGGGTGCTGGATTAGCAAGAGCGAGCACAGGCAATAGAATTAGAATCAAGACGTGAATTGCATGCCAATGCAAAATGCATGTCTTCTGATCTCATTTACGCTATTCTTTGTGTTCATTGAAGAGGCGATTTTTCTGAAGCAGCGCGAGGCAGGCTTTTTCTGTAGGCTACCTCGCCTTGTTCTTTTTTTACTTTTTTTTCATACTTAGATTTTTATATAAAAAAATTATTCCTTCCTTACAATTCCAAACCCAAGCTTTCCTTTGAAAAAGTAAGGTTAAAAGCTTCCTAAGGTCAGATTGACTTTATCGAAGTTCTCACGCGATCTGAGGAAGGAAAAGGTCACATCAGAGAGATAGAAAAGACCAGGGTTAAGATAGGAAAGATATTTTTCAATGATTTGAAGAGTCGAAGGATTCATTTTTTAGAAACATAAGCGTTTTCATGTGTCATTAGTTGCCTTCTAATCTGTGAGCGTATCATTCTGTGTTGCTAAATGTCTAAAATTTTCTTATTACATTATTACAGTTTGCCTTCCCCCTCTCTTTCTATCTATGTGTATATCTCTCTTTCGTTCTCTCTCTCTATCTATCAACCTATCATTCTCTCTCTCGTTTTATATACTTCTCTCTCTCTCTCTGTGCGTCTATCTCTCTATCTCGTTTTCTCTTTTGATGATTTACTTTCTAAAGCAAAATCTATCTCTCTTTCGCTCTCTCTATATATCTATGAACCTATCGTTCTCTCTCTCTTGTTCTACATCCCTCTTTCTCTCTCTCTCTCTCTCTCTCTGCATCTATCTCTCTATCTCATTTTCTCTTTTGATGATTTACGTTCTAAAGTAATTGTGACATTGTCCCTTCCACACTTCATGTTACCTTTTTTTAAGTCTTCTACTTACTCTTGGGCTGTCTATCCGCCTCTTTGTAAATATAGTATACTATCTACCTGTCTCCTGTCTTTCTCCTTTTTGTATATGTCTCGCTCTCTTTTTGTTTGCATTTCAGTTTTCCTTTTTCCATCTACTAAATCTTTATATGAATCATAAGTTTCATCGATCTGACGTATTTGCCTCCTTTATCCCTGTTTTGTATGTAAATATGCAGCTGTTTTATAAACGCAGAATCAGCTTTTATATTTACATTATCTATAATTTCCCTCTGGAATATTAACCTTTTTTCCTTTCTTGTAAATAAAAAGGCTATAGTTGAAACATATTCAAACTCTTAAAGGGCATAAAATACATCGTGATATATATTCAAAACTCAGTGTTCCCAAATGCTGGTTTATGACTAATTTACCATGGTTGGCGCACAAAATAGCTACACAATTGTATCAACAATATTAATGGATTATGTGTTTCACTTCCATTTATCCAGTTTTACTAAAAAATTTTTCTTTAGGCAGATGGTGCATAAAATATTTATATAATTTATTGCCCTGATCTTTATGAATCAATTGATCAATTTTATAAAAATTATGAAAACACAATTCTGATATTTTTCTAGGTATGATATCACCTTCTAGTTACATCCCATTCTTTTAGTCAACGCAGTAGAACCTAATAACGATGTTCTCTTATTTTTCTAAGTATACCCAAACAAAGTAGGAAAACATTAATATTTTTTACAACTATCTTTTAAACTTTACCAAAAGCATAAATATAATTCTTGGAATTTCGAACCTTTCCGTTTATACATAACACAGAGTCCTTATTGACTTCCTTTTTTTTTCTTAAGACATCGTCAAACTAAAAACATACCGAAAAACAAACTACTACGTATTTCTTACCGAACTCTATTTTACTATATCGCGAGGTCCATCTTTAACTTCAAATCATTTTTATTACTATCTCAGGGGTTGCTCGGTTAGTTGTTTGAATTTTAACGTCTCTTTCCAACTGCAAGGTTAAATCAGAAACAGCGCTTGGGGCAATTGAAAGTGTGCTGCCACACTGTGGTGTAAGGAGCGCTTGCATACACCACATCCAGTCACATTATCCTTACATCGGGCTGACCAGACTTAGCACTAAATCCATAATGCCAGACACTAGTCGGATCAGCTGCTTATACAAATATTAAAGTCCTTGGTTTGACTCGGCCGGGGATCGAACCACGCACCTCCCGATCTCTGAGCGAGTGTCATACTGCTAGGCCACAAAGCCGGTCTATCTCAGTGGAGTGCAAATCCAGTGAAGGCTCCTCCTGATTCAGGCCTGAATTCAGCCGGATATTACACAAAGCAGCAGTGGAGTGAGCACCGAGACAGAACGATCTCTCTTCATCTTAATCCCGGGAGTTCTAACGACAGCGTCGCACGTGATACGCTCACTAAACTCCAAACTAGACTAGTTGTAAAAGATGCGGGAGGAAAGTGCATTTAGGTGCGCGCCTTTTTTAATAATTTTTATTCGATCTTCTTCGTTTTGAATCACATTGCCAAAAAAGGTTCCTTAATTTTTTATTTTTTTTTGGTGCGCGCCTTTTTTTTTATAATATTTTGTTTTCGGTCTTCCTCGATTTGATTCACATTGCATAACACGGTTCCTTAATTTTTTTTGGCTTCTATAGTTTTTTGTCTTTTCTTTACTAGCCAACTTGCCCCTTCTACGTAACGAACGGTGAGAAAAAGGAATGATGGTGAAACCAATATAATAGCTATCGCTATACCTCAAAGCTCATGCTTTAAAGCCCAAAGGGAAAAAAATTTATGAGGTTATGTTACAAACCCAATTGATAGCTTACAGCTGCCCAGACCGAGGTCTACTTGTAGATTTAGATATGTGTAGGCTAGATGTAAGTAATATCCCAATCTAGATAAAGTGTCAAATTCATGTGTTTGACTGTATAAGTTGACGTTCAGTTTTTAACACCTTTTTAAAAAGCATTAATAATACATGAAATTTTAGAAGGTTAGGAAATGTGTTATTGAAAAGCACAACTCTTTAAAGGTTAAAATTGCTAGTTCCGACGTATCCGCCCTGTGCATATCAAGACGAAATACTTAAGCCTAACAGTAATCAATTTTGAAAAGCTACCAGGGATGTCCGAAAAGAAACAGGAAAGAAGGCATAACTCATCAACCAATCCATATTTTTTTAATTATGTAAACGGGAAACACCACTACAATAAATTATTTTTCACGGTGCCCAGTTTCAGCACCATTGATCAGCGCACTATTGAACACTGCTGATTCCAAGATGGCTACCCCCATCAAAGACCGGTCAAAGCTGGAAGTCAGAGCTGTTGTGCGTTTATTGTTTTCTAAATGAATGAGACCTTCTGAAATTCACAAATAAACAGCAGAAACAAAAATTGAGGGTGCCATGTCCGGATCTCGAGTGTATCAATGGTATACTTGGTTTGAAGAAGGCCGAACAAGTCTAGATGATGAGCCAGAGTCTGGTTGCTCGAAAACATCGACCAATGAGAAGACAACTCGTGTTGAGGAGCTGATCAAAATGACAGGAGAATGAAGATACGCGAGATAGCTTTGAAACTCAAAATTCCAAACAGCACGGTTCATTAAGTAGTCCATGACACATTGGGATATCGGAAGGTTTCTGCAAGATAGGTTTAAAAGTGTTAACGGAGGATCACAAGCTTCAATTCAAAGGGTTGAAAATTCACAACGCCTTCTACTGCGGTGCCAACAAGACAATGAAGATTAGGATACGACGCATATTGGTGTGGGGCCTGGTGGAGACTTTCGAGCAAAGAATAACCTATTTAAAAATCTGATTACTGGTAATAAAACTTAAGTCCATCTGATTCTGAATACCCCAGAGACAAAGCGCGACTCCATGACTTGGAAACATTCATCCTCTCCCGTGATCAAAAAGTTCAAAGTGCATAGGTCCGCAGCTAAAGTGATGGCTACCGTGTTCTGGGATGCGAAAGGTGTTATCCTCTAAGACGTTTTGCCACAGGGTCAGTGTATCGACGCTGCCCAATACTGCAGCACTTTTGACCGCCTCAGAGATGCAATTTGTCGCAAAAGACCTGGACTCTTAATAAGGGGTGTTGTCCTTCAGCACGATAATGCGACCCCTCATCGAGCAAACCTTACCCAGCAATGGCTGAAGCTCTACGGTTGGTAAATTCTTCCTCATCCTACCCATATTAAGACCTCGCACCCTCTGGTTTCCATTTGCTTGGACCCTTGAAGCGTCATTTAGGAAACATGGCTTTCGAGACAGAAGGTGACCTCGTCGGTGAATTGAAGAATTGGTTTGAACATTTTAACCTTCATTTCTTTCGAGTGGGCATCTATTCGCTGTTTCGCGCTGGAAAAAATGCATTGATCTCCATGGAGTTACGTCGAGAAGTAGAAGAAAAGTAATACTTTATTCTGTGCTAATTCCAAACTTATCTTATTAAACTTGTTTGAGATATGCCCCTTTTCCTGTTTCTTTTTTGACCACCCTCGTACTTCTCAGTGAAAGATAGCAAAAGAAACATCATGTTCAGTTTACCTCAAAAAGATTTCAACATTTAATGTTAGCCAAGGGTTTTGTGAATGCAGCATATTGTGTCTTTATATCAATGTACAATTTTTTTAAAGAAAAAGGTAAAATGATTTTAAAGCTGTAACGGTACCCAAAATCTAATGTATTTGTTGCCAAAAGCACTAAGATATCGAGAAATATGTGCCCTTGGTTCTTGTTAGATTCACACAAGTATAAAAAGTAGCAAAAGGAAAAAAAGGTTTGCCTTTCCTGCCACCTTCTTAGAAAAAATATTGCTAGTAAAACACCAAAGAGAAAAAATATATGAAACTGATTGTCATTATTGTGACATTTTTACGGTTGCGGGTAAAAAAAACATTACTCATACTTCACTAAGCTAAAAAAGAACTTAAATCACATGTTTGCAAACAAAATTGGACTGTTTGTCGTTGCTTTTTATCCAAGCGCTGTTGTTTTTCATTCTGTAATTTACGTCTTCAACGTTGATTGAAGACTTTTGATAACATATCCATCAAAATCATGGATTCAGCTTACACGATGTATCATAATAATATTATTTTTATTCATTTATTAGTAGATCTAATTCACGAAACCGAAAAGTAAATCAAATCATTATCTGTATATTTTCTTCAAAATTGTGCAAACTAGATCAAGATGCATTGTAAAAGATTGCCTTAAGGTAGGTTAACTTCAATGATGCATAACAAAAGAAGAATATTTGGCCTTAATCTTGCGGAGTTTTATAGTCGCAATGAGTCAAAACACGTACTTTCTTTACCGCTTTCCTTGAATTATCTCTACCCGTTTTCAAGTTCTCTTTCTCTTTCTCTCTCTCTCTCTCTCTCTCTCTCTCTCACTCTCTCTCTCTTTCTCTCGCTGGTTTTTTTGTATCTCCATTCTTCATTATATGCCTGTTCCCTAGAGAATATCTACTAAGTGGAACCTGTATAATGCTTGTGTTGGCGTTGATTGAAATACATTGACCACTACACATTCTTTCCCCCTTCTGAGTTCACTTTACTTAAACACAAAATAGTTTTATGGGAATTGTTGGTTCATTAATAATCTACAGATCTGGTATAATTCTACGCCATTGTGTCATAATTGATAAAAATAAAACATGTTTTGCAATGAAGATTTGTAAATTGATCTTTCGGTTTATGTTTCTTTTTTTTTCTTTTTGCCGTTGTTGTTTATGATTCTGCAAATTGTGTCTTCAACGTTGTTTAAAGATTTCTTATCCTGAACTCATCAAAAGGATGTATAGACGTAACCCACTATAGTGTTCTTTTTTTTTAACTATTGGTAGATCTGACTAATAAAACTGAGAAATAAATTAAAGAATACTTGTTGCTTTTAGTTTTTGTGTGAATTGGATCAAGCTGCATTTTAAAAAGCTGTGTACGCGTGGGTTGTCTTTAAAGATGCATATAAAAGCAATAGCTTGTCTAACTCTTGTGGCGGTTAAAGTTGCAAAAAGTGTAAAAAAATGTGCTTTCTTTACTGCTTTATCTGATTCTCTCTACGAGTTTTCCCTTACTCTCTTTCACTCTCTCTCTCTCTTTCTCTCTCTCTTTCTCTTTTCTCTGTATCTGTCTCTCTGTATTTGTCTCTCTGTATCTCTCACTACTTATCTATCTATCTCTTTTACTCTCTCTCTCTCTCTCTCTCTCTCTCTCGCTGTCTTTCTCTCGCTCGTTTTTTTGTGTTCTGTTTCTTCCATTTTTTTTTACCTGTGCCCTAACTTTAAAATTTTTGAAGCGTCTAAGTTTCATTTTATTGTTCTTACTCTTAAACTTTAATTCAAATATATTCTCTTTGCATCGGTTACTGTTCTCTATCTTTAGCTCTTCCTCTATTAATTTCTTTTGGGTTTTTTTTCATTCCTTTTCGGCTTTTCTTTTAGTATTTTTTTTCTGTCTCCGTTCCACCCTCACCCCCTCCTCTTCTTATCGCCCACTTCCACAGCATCGTATTTTACCGGCTTATTCTTCTGGTATATCGTTTGTTATTCAAGCATTTATCTTTATCACCTTGAATAACCGGCTCTGTGGCCTAGCGGTAAGACAGTCGCTCAGAGATCAGGAAGTGTAGGTTTGATCCCCGGCCGAGTTAAACCAAGGACTTTAAAATTGGTATTAGCAGCTGATCCGCCTAGTGTCTGGCATTATGGATTGAGTGCTAAGTCTGGTCGGCCCAGTGTCAGGATGATGTGACCGGGTGGGGTGTATGCAAGCGCTCCTTACATCACAGTGTGGCAGCACGCTTCCAATTGTCCCAAGCGCCGTCTCTGAATTAATCTATTAGTTGAAAAGAGACGTCAAAATTCAAACAAACTAAATTAAACTCCACTGGAATCAACAGCATTATTTTTACGAATAATATTATTCCTTTTTTATTCTCATCACCTGCAACATACCCTAGGGTTCCAAAAAATTTTTTTTTTCAATCTCTGTGTGTTACCCTTGTTTAAAACATTATACAATTTAGGTAAGATGAATGACTCTTTGCAAAATATTACAAAGCTTTGCCAAAACTAAAAAAAAAAAACTGAGCACAGACTCACCTGGGAATTTTATCACAGTTTTAATCAGTTCTCTTCGTTTTCCCTAAAGAGTACTTTGTTTTTCGTCCAAAGGTTTTCAATAATTCTGTCATTTTTCTGCTGTGATGTTTATTATCAAGTGCTCTTGATAGTGCCTTTATGTGTTTTTTTTTTGTTTTTGTTAATGTCACAAAGAGTGATAAATCTGTATAACCTGTTTTTCTGATATTTTCTTTTTCTGATGACTCTTCTTTTTTAAACAACGAAAAGTTAAATTCTTAAAAAAAAATTAATACGGTTAAATTGATTCGTGTGAATATTTAACTACATGTATTGAGTTTAAATAAAAGCAAAACTTCGTTCTGTTTCGTGTTTTTTTTTTCTTCTATGACATTTCAGGTCGCCCTCTCTATTTAGAAGTGTTTAAATAAGCAAAATCGCAAGCTTTGTTGCTTAATTCTTTTATCCTTTTTTCTTATCTGTGTGAAATTCAAAGAATTTTCCAACACCGGATGTGATCCCGACATCTCTATTACGGTTTACGCAATTCTGGAATTTAATCTCTTTGTTATTGGCGACTGTTAAATTTATACCTGCTTTTAAAGGTTATAAATTATAACCTTTAAAAGCAGGTGTAAATATAATAAAAGAAGAAAAACTCTCAAAAGAAAATCAATAACAAATCATTTAAAATGAAGAATTTGTGTTAGAAAAAAAAGGATATGAAAATTGACGGAAATATGTAGTGAGTACAGTTCTTTAAAATGCATAAAATGTGTGTAAAATTCTAATGTTTGGGCAGACTAACTATTTAACTATTTCAATTATTTTATCTCTCAATTTGAAACAAAACTCATAGTGTGCAAACACTGCTAAAACCTAGCTGAAGGAGTTCTTTTGAATAAGCCGATTTCATTTAACTTACATTGAACAAACTAAGTTGAAAGCTTTTTGTTCAAACCGAGCACAAATGAAGTTGTTTACGCTTGTCTTAAGCGTAAATTTAAGCCCTCTTTGATTGCTTGATTGCCTCTTTGTTATGTTATATTCGGCATAGTGAAACGATTTCATGCCTTTTTCTGCAGATCAAAGAACCTGTGTTTTTGAAGACTGAAATGAGATCTTCTTAAAATACGCAAACCACCTAAGTCTTGAACGTCGTAGGAGTGCGGTGGCCTCGACCTAAGTACATGGTTTCCCACGTCGAAAGTAAACAAAACTCTCTCTCTCTCTCTCTCTCGCTCTCTCTCTGTCTGTCTCTCTCTCTTTCTCTCTCTCTCTTTCTCTCTCTCTCTCTTCCTGTCTCTCTCTGCTGGTTGGGTCGGTGTCAGTATAATGTGACCGGCTGAGGCTAAGTCATGGTATCCCCGCTAGTCTCTGGGTGGCAGCCCGTAAATTGTCATTGGGACCCAAGCCCTGAGAGCACCTTTGAAGTGGAATTGGGCTTGTAAATATACCCTTCAATCAATCAATCCTGTCTCTCTCTCCTAGGTTTAGCCGGCCATTAACGTACACATTAAATCTGTTTCAATTCACATTCGTTCTAACCCACTTTAAAACACCTTATGAGAAAGGTCAGTTTTCCATTCAAAGAAACTTGTTTACTATTGGATGGTTTGGCGATAATGTATACCGCTTCGATTGGTATTCATTAGTTGTTTTTTTTCGCTCCTATTGAGTTTGAACATTGGTCGCATCAGTATGGGTTCGACGCACAATAATGAGTACATGTCATAAAACTCTTTGGTACTCGGTGAATTTTGAGAAAGCCAGATCATTCAAGGCGAGAAATACTTTGTCCTAATTTATGATATCAAAAACTGAAACGGGACAGGTCAACGTAACACCTGTTCCTCAATGTTATTGTTTGTTTTCGATTTTTGATTTGTTGACTTTGGTGCCTTATGTTTCGCTTGAACCTCTGTAGTGCAGGCCGAAAACACAATGAGCTTAAATATGTCATAGCTTTTTGTTTTTACGTTGAATTTTTTGGGGGGTTGGCCGAGACGAACAAACCGAGAAAGCCCCGTCGTCGAAGAATAAATAAACAAACAAACGGCGTTTGAGTGGTTTACTCATCTCACTTCTTTCGATCATTATAAGATCCATGACAAAGTAGAAGTTGAACAAAATTCAATTTTGAAAAAAAAAAGTCTAAGAAAATTACTTTTGCGATTGTCAGAGCACACTTAGAAATAAATTTCTAAGTCGCCACTTTTTCGAACATTTCTGCCACAAAAACATGGCCAATATTTTCTACACTCCTTTTCCTTTTCTCTTAATCGCATGTCTTCTTAGAATTACCGTCTTTCACGAAGTATTATTCCGGTTTAATAATAATAATACATATGAAATTTCACCCTATAGTATCTCGCTCTCTTGATCCTTTTTTACAAACGCGTTATTTCTTTTTGGGCCACTTAATGTCCTGTGGTGTTTTCGCAATGCTTAATTACCTTTCAAGACAAGTGTGTTTCCCTCTCTTCTCTCTAAGGCTCCTAGCGATTGTGAGAAAACTAATTGTAGTGCCCTTTGATTGACGCATCTCTTCAAGGCGGCGTATTTTACTCCCTGGACAAAATCATTATAAACTGTACACTTTGTAGGGACAAAAATATCGGCAATTAACCACGCAGTTATGGGCAGCAAAGACTATTTAAAATTGAACGCCCGTTTTAAGCATCCAGGGGAACCTTACAGGATGTAAGAGTCGTCAAACTCAAAGAACCATTTATTCAACTTTTGTGCAATCTTAAGTACCGGGTATTTTATAACAAGCTATTTAGTTATAATTAGCGTATTTAAAGGAAGACATAATCGAGACGTCTGACGAAACCGTTAGATAGGTGTAACTATTACAGGAAATACATATATTTTGTTTTACTTAGATGCGTTATTTTATTTTTAAAATGAAGAATCTCTTTTGGGCAACAATCGTCAAAATCGACTGTTTTCAATTCTAGATTAAAACACTTAATGATCGAAAGAGTATTAGATTGGTCTTAAAGGAGCAAATCTTATTTTACAAGAAAATATACCCTACAATGTTTTTGTGGAAGTGGACATTTTTTGAGTCAAACATGTGTACATGCACGTCGTTAGATTTGATTAAAGATAGTTAAAAGAAGTTTTCATTGCTTTTTTGCAGAAAATGCTGGAAGAGGGTACGATTTCTCTGGGGTTTTTTCTTCAATAAGACTTTACGGTTGGTTAATTTAATTCTATGGCTTTTTTTTTAAACTGTAGCACTTCTACATATTCCGCTCTGCCTCTCTGACTGTCGTCAATATAAACTGTCTCTTCGTTTCAATCTTAATTTGTTTGCATATTTTGTTTATTAATTACACTCTATCTTTCTTACATAATTTTTTGGTAATAGGGTTTCCCTGCGTATTCTCTCCTTTCCTTTTTGTCCATTGTATCTTGTCGACACTGCGTTCTAACACGCAATCCAAA
>BMAT01005382.1:195964-207692 GCA_019649035.1 Elysia marginata | reverse complement strand
AAGAAGAAGAAGAAGAAGAAGAAGAAGAAGAAGAAGAAAAAAGGGGATGTTTCACATGTCTTTATAAAAAAATTACACACTGTGAAAAGCATGATATCCTCTCCAAATTACTGACATTACAATTGATTTAGTCTTTTACAAGCACTTACAAAAAGGACGTTCTTTACAACAGCTTTTGACATACCTGATACCTATTTCTTTGGTAAATTAGTTCATTAACGTATCTCAGGGCTTGCACTTCTTCGTGAAATCTTTAAGGCGGGTAAAGCGCAGAACAATAAATGAGCCGGCGAATTCGGCACTTCAATAAAATTATTGTGATAAACATCCTGGCGTATATAGTTCTATGCGTGTCATCCATAGTTAAAATAGCAACTCTGGTGTTGCCAGGTTTGGTCTTAAATGTAGTGTCTCGTTTTATCAGTTACAAATAGAAGGTGTACCACTAGAATTTCTATGTTTTACGTACAAAGTATATCTGAAAGTCTTATTTGTCATTATTTTAATGTTCCATTGACGTTTTTAGTGTTTTGATACTGTGGCATGCCTTTATTCTTTTTTCACTGAATTTAAATTTCAATTTGTTTTTCCCCCCATATACCACCGGCTTTTTTATGTAGTATTAAATTTTGTATGCGTCTAAAATAGCGCAGATCATTGGAATATAGTTTAATTTGGTTAATGAGGTTTGTCTTTTTATTGTGCATACCAATAATATTTATACCTCTGGATCATACAAAAATTATTGCTGAACAAAATATATCAGCGTAGATATTTATCTCTCTGTGTCTGCCTCTCTTTCTTTCTCTCACTCTCTGTCTCTCTCTATCTCTTTTTCGGTCTCTCTATCTCTCGCGCTTCCCTCTCTTCTTTTTTTCGGGATGCATGATTGTCTTGCTGATATCCGCAGGTCTAATTTTTCAAAAGTGTAAAAAAGACACAAGAAAATAATGTATTGAGATAACTAATGAGAATATTTTTTTTATACCAGACAAGTTTCAAGTTTGTCTACGGTTTGGATAATATCGCAAACTTCTGGGACTGCTGGAGAAACAAATCTATTTATCTTTTATTAGCCACCATTTTTTTCTTTGCTTTAATCTTTTCGCTGACGTTTAATATCTTTTTTTTTACTTTATTTAAAATGCATAATAAATGTAAGAAATTTCAAGGTCTTATTATTTAATGGTCAAAGGGCATAACAAGTTTTTACTCTGAGATTACACGAAGTAAATATCCTGCCTAATTGAATCTGGCTGCCCTAAAATTTGCATCCCGTTTCCTTGTTCAATAAGATAACCCTTGTGTTGTTTTTTTTTATGATTTTCCACAGTCTTCTTTCAACTTAAACTTTTTTTTTTGTAATACATTTTGGCTGATTGACAATTTCCTGATTGTCACCTAACTGGCTCTGTGGCCTTGCGGTAAGACACTCGCTCAGAGATCGGGATGTGCGTGGTTCGATCCCCGGCCGAGTCAAACCAAGGACTCTAAAATTGATATTAGCAGCTGATCCGCCTAGTGCCTGGTTTTATGGATTTAGTGTTAAGTCTGGTCAACCCGGTATCAGGATAATGTGACTGAGTGTGGTGTATGCAAGCGCTCCTTATATCACAGTGTGGCAGCACGCTTTCAATTGTCGCCAGCGCCGTCTCTGATATAACCTCGAAGTTGACTGGGACGTTGAAATTCAAACAACCAACCAACTAACCCCATTGTTACGGCCTTTAGCTTGGATCTAAAGAAAGCAAGTGGAGTAACGGCAGGCTCTAACTACGCAAACATAAAACAATGAGCTAACAATGACTAATCGGTTATGACTCACGAGCTCCTTATCAGGTTAAGGTTCATATGTTTAGCAAAATGCCCAAAAATAAAATTTTGGCTCTCAAGAAAAGAAGTCACTCTAACCATCTCCTCGACATACTTATGTCGCAATAAAAATGAAAATGGTTACATGAACAGCAACGAAAAAATTACCAGTTTCCTGCATTTTGAAAAGGAACTTTTTGTAATTTTTTTTATTCTGACAGGAGAAACAAAGAGGCAGAATAATGTGAGAAAGAGAGAGAGAGAGAGAGAGAGAGAGAGAGAGAGAGAGAGAGACAGACAGACAGACAGACAGACAGACAGACAGACAGACAGACAGACAGACGGACGGACAGAGACATAGACATAGGCAGATACAGATAGGCAGGCAGACCGAGTGGTCATTTTCTTTTTCTTCATCAATGTTATGTTCTTTTTATTGCTTTCCGCTTGACTTGATCGTTAAGTTGTTGAGAACCTACAGGATTATCTTTTATACTGATTTTTTGACATTGGGTGAATTTACGTTTGAAGTTTATAGTTATACAATTTTTTAAAAACCTTTATCTGTATCTACTAAATATATCAATGTACCGTTCACGCTTCTAAACCAATAGGGAATAATGATTTCAGACACTTTTTTTCAATCTTTAATACTTTTTCATTCCGTCTAATGACTTTAAGTTAATTTTAGTTTATGATAAGCAGTTTCTAGTTGGCATTAACAAATCTTGCAAACTTAATGTTAAAATTGTAAATAAGGTTCCCTCGCAATGTACACAGTCGTATTTATAAATTATGTCCTACTTTTCCCCATTTCCACCGATATAAATATAATATTGTAATGAGATGCTTTTCTCCAACTAAAATTTACAAACTATTTAGGGTAGGCATTTACATAAAAGAGCAGTTGCGATGTTTACACGTTCAAGTAGAGAATAATTGACTTTATGGTCAGTGGCCTGGTTGCTAAACTGTTACTCCTTTACAGACGAAGAGGACGAAAAAAAAACGAATTAGATCTCTATCTGATCTGACTAATTGTACTTGGCCCCCTTTTTTCGATTCGTAACAGGAGAGAAATATCACCAAGTCAAACCCCAGTGGATAACTTAAGCATTCTGTTTCTCCCATGCGTGTAATAATGATATCCATCAGTATTTCATGATAAATGGAATCTGCCAAGAGACAGCGGCTCGTTTCTCTTGCTTACGCTTGGGAGAGAGTTAAAAGCATACCGGTTTCTATACGCTATGCTGTACTGTAAATTTAGCATTAACATTAACTTATGCAGTGCATTATTGCATACATAGAAAACGTGTCAATCGAATGCTAACAATAAATGCCATAATTATATACAGTGTAAAACAAATCTTTAACCGATTACATATTATCCAATAAGATAAACAAAAAAAATGAATGTTAATTGACTTTAAATAAATTCTTCTTCTTCTTCTTCTCCTTCTTCTTCTTCTTCTTCTTCTTCTTATTATTATTATTATTATTACTATTATTATTATTATTATTATTATTATTATTATTATTATTATTATTATTATTATTATTATTATTATTAAGCTGGCTGTAACAACAATACAAAGTCATACAGTCATGTGAGATTCACTTATTTCTGGTCATTCAAGTTATCAAAATAAAAAAAAAACTTTTTCCCCGAAAGCGCGTAGATATTATGTCTGCTTTTCAGCCAATCATAAAGAAAAAAAGTATAATAATTTAAGTATGGATAAATGTTAAAAAATCATCTGCTTCTAGAATAGTCCACCGCTTAAAATCTGACGTCAACCCACTAAACTACAGTTTTCTTCTGTCGGCTCTTGGCTAAAAAGATGTTAGCGTTTAAAAGATTATCATTTTGATGGGGATATGAAATGAAATTTGCTATCTCAGAGAAATAAATATTTGTATATTTATATTTCACCAAATTGATAAAAGCTAATGTTCGATACCGTCTTCGTCTTGTTTGAACCTTTGATGGATGTCAAGGCTTTAAAAAAAAAACCCAGTCAATGACATCATAGGCGCTCTTTAATATTTATAGCTTCAGGGTTTAGAGAGTTACCTACATATTTTTAAAATTAAGCCTAGTGGATTTTTCGTTCCCGCTGCCCGACTCGCGGCTTAAAATGGGCTTGTAGCTTGCAAGTTTTTAGAGCCTCACTATTGCGTCCAGTGCTGATAAACAAGCGGCTAACAGCTGTTGTGTGCATGAATTTTTTTTGGCTAAAATGTATCTCTTAATGTAGGTTTAAACGTAATATAGTCTCCCGAAAAGTAAGTTTACATTTTCTGTTAGTATGACTATATTATTTTTTTAGATGTCTATTGTGTTATTCATTCTGCTATTTCAAGCTTTCTCAACCACCTATTTTTTTTCTCTGTTTGCGAATCTAAATTACATTCTAAGTCTCTCTCTCTCTCTTTCTCTCTCTCTCTCTCTCTCTCTCTCTCTCTCTCTCTCTCCCTATACCTTTTTTTATCTATCTTTAAAGAAAAGAAGGAAAACATAGAGTGAGGCTATACCAATTCACCTTATAATGTGCGAATACTAGACTCCCCCAGGGATATCTGTAGTATCTTGGTAAAAAATCAATAATTGTCATTATGTATAGCTATCCATCTTTATAGCATGTCCTGATAAATTATATCATTATCGTACATTCGGGCATCGCGGTTACTTTACCCTGAAGACTGTCGCTTCTTCACATCACACAGGAGGCTCATAATCACATTGCTTGGTCATAACAAGCTTTCATTTCTTTCTCAATGATGTAAGTGCACATAAGTTGTATCATACAACACCTTACATACGACGTCAATTATTAAGATATATACGCTTACTCTCTCAATAAGTAATGTTGTACATATTAGGAACCGTTCTTTGATGACGTCAGATTTTAAGCTGATGTTTTAAAATAGGTTGTTAAAGAAAATGAAAAAAAAATTATTACATGTATTTTCTTATTCGTGTTCATGACCTCAAAGTTTAAAGCGAAGAATGCATTCTGATCGATCAAAGGGTTATTTTGAGAGTTAACTCATGTACATGTATTTGCTTTTATTTCTTGATCATAAATATATTCCACACTTATATAGGCCCTAGATGTAAATTTATGTATAGCGACAACTTGCCCCACAAGATATGGCAATTTGCCCTCACCGTGGGGTAAGTTGTCACATGATAGATACACCGTGATCTAAATCTCAGATTGTATCCTCCGAAAAAAAGCAAATAAAAAAAATCAAACAGGCTTTACATTTGCAAAACATGAAAGTAATTTCTGGCCGACTTCGGAGCTTTTCTTTTGAAAATTGACTGAACAGGTTTAATGTTTTTGAAAATTGTGACAACCAGCCCCACTCTCCCCTACTAGGATTCCATTGCAGTTTCTAGAATGGTGCTGAGAAAAAATTTTGGTTTTGAACATAGTAAGGAACATGATGGATTTTTTTTAATTAAATGAACACTAGCCTTACAGCGCATCATCAAATGTCTTTAAAGTATTTTTTTTATTATTTGGAACTACGAAAAATTGTACAATCATACAGTATTTAAGAAGGGAAATTTTAATTAGTGCAAACAATTTAGCTTGCGCTTTGGCGTTGTTGATTCTACACTGTTTCAAATCTAGCGTTAAGCTTTAAGTGGTTTTTGAAAATAAACTTAGTCAATCACTTTGACCTAAATGTACCTATTGGTCCGAAATCGTGTATAAAAGGTAATCTAAAAGAAGATTTTGGTTTTTTTTTTTTTTAAACTGCGTAACACTTTTTTATATCTAGTCAGACAAAGAAATGCGCAACATGCAAGAAGGAATGCGGAAGAGATTGTCTTGCCCATGTTGTGACGTAGATTTAGGTCAGAACCATTATAACAAATTCATCAAATTTATGTTAGGCTAATCATAAAATTATTAAATAAGGGCCACTTTTCTTCTACTGAAAGAGCTTCATCGATTACAAACTGCACCACGCATTAACTATGAAACTACAATTCAACTACCGGTGTTTAAAAGATTTAATTCAACCTCGAGTTCCCACTCGCAATAATTTATGATCTTCTACAAAAACGTGTCATAAATTTAAGCTGAAGACTAATTGCCACAGAGGTATTCCTATTAGGTGTGCAAAAAAGTTTATCTTATCATCAAAATCACACAATTCCTAAAGTTTGGCCAAAGATATATTCCTACGGGTTCAGAAAAATTCTATCTTCTTATTAAAATCTCACAATTCTATAAGTTTTGCCAAACAGTTTATCCTCATAGGTGTGTAAGCAAATTCTATCTTCTTATGAAAATCTTACAATTCTTAAAGTTTGAAGCAAAGCCCTATTTCTTTTCATGGCTTCTAATTTAAAGAATCAGCGGGTTTGTTTTTTTTAAATTTTATTTGTACTTCGTAGAATGTGTTACTATTGTATTTCTCTATCTAGGCCTGAAAGTCAGGCAAAAGGACAGAAAGATGGATAGGTGGGGTAAAAAATGTATTCGCTGGAGGATCATGTTGTTGGGTGCATGTCATTTACTTAAGTCCTTTGTAAGTGTGTGGTATTACTTGAAAATTTATTATTTTTTATAAACTCAACTTTACTTGACTTGAACAAGACTAGGTAACATACTTCAGTGGTTCTTACCTAAATCTTAATCACAACTTGGGGATTGGTTGGTTGTTTGAATTTTAACGACCCAGTCAACTTTGAGGTTATACATCAGAGACTGCGCCATGGACAATTGAAAGCGTGCTGCCACACTGAGGTGTAAGGTGCGATTGCGTACATTACATCCAGTCACAAAATTCTGACACTGGGCCGACCAGACTAAAAACTAAATCTATAAAGCCAGACACTAGGCGGATCAGCTGCTAATACATGTAGCAATTTTAAAGTCCTTGGTTTGACTCGGCCGGGGATCGAACCACGTACCTCCCGATCTCTAAGCGAGTGTCTTACCGCTAGGCCACACAGCTTGAATTGCTGGGTGCAAGTTGTTTACTTAAGACCTTTGTAAGTGTGTGGTATTACTTGAAAATTGATTACTTTATTCAGCTAAACTTGAACAAGACTAGGTAACATACTTCAGTGGTTCTGACCTATATCTACGTCACAACTTGAAGAACACAATCTCTACCGTATTCCCCCTTGCAGATTGCGAACTTCGGCTGGGTCTGAAAAAAAAATGTTACGCAGCTTTAAAACGCGTTCCCAGACCACCTTTGATACGCAATTCCACACCAACAGGTAGATTTAAGTCATTACCATTGGTACTCTTGTCTTAAGGTCTCAACTCATAGCACGTGATTGTTTTTTTTTCTTTTCAATTAAAAAAATTGTCACGTCGGGAATTTTTCTTTTTTTGCTTTGTTTATGTTTATTTCAGAATTTTCGTAGTTTTCATCATAAGAAATTTTATGCAGATTGAAGTAGACTAGAAAATAAAACATTTACGCATCGCGTAGGCCTATGTGAAAGTTCATTTTGACTTGAACCCCTGTCTAGTACAAGTTCGCGTGAGTCAAGTGACTTGATCAAGTAGACTTGAAGTGGTGTGGGCCACATTCTGAAACCAGCCTATCTAAAAAATGTTCACAGCTCAAGTTTATTTGAAAGCTGTTCATTGCCTTTTCATTTCATTACCGAGCTCGTCCTTTGAAAATTTGTTGTTTTTTTTTTTTGTTGGAAACTATCATGTCATATTAATGAGATGCAAGGGGCAAAAGGTCAGGTAGATCGGAATAATTTGCGTACGCTTGCTTAAATTAAATGATAAAAATTTCTTCTGCTCTGACTGCAAAAAGTGCCACTTCTCTACTTGAAGTCCTACTTCCAGTAACTACATTTACCCATATCTGTCATAGCTGCAATCACTCTTTGTGGAACCTTTCCCCTTTAAACAATTTTGTGCTATCCCTCCTAGGATATGGACATAATTTTTTTTTATCCAAAAGTTTATGATTATGCTACCTGTTTATTGTGAGAGGTGAACAGCGCCGTTCATTTACAAATTCATATACACCCTCTATGAACATTGCCAACTCCTTTGATAAGGAAAAACAACGGAGGACAAATTTGTTGTCATCGAGTTTTATTACATAAATTATTCAGCATGCAAACAAAATACATGTGTAAAAGTTAAAACTATTGACTTGATTACATGTATTGGAATGGTCTGTACAAAAATTTACCTAAAATGTGCAATAAATGTATTTTTTTCTAAATTCTATTGCTCATGATGACTATGCATAATATGAAAAAAATTGACAGAGAAAAAAATTACTGCATGCAAACAGATCCTATTTAGTTACACGACTGGAGCATACATTCACCTGAGCACTCCTAAACCCGTAAAAGAACACACATTTTTTCCCTGCAAATTCTGATGTTTGGATTGATGTGAGCACTTAGAGAGTATTAAGTCAAGAAATGGTATAAGCAAATGTATGGATGCTCTTTGACTTTTTATTAATAAACACTGTGTGCATTGGTATCATCTCTTAAAAAAAAAAAAAGATCTTATGATTGCAGCCTTTCATCAGCATTTTAAAATAGAAATACATTGTATACACCTTAAGTAATCAGGGCTGGGAGCAGCAATCACACAAAAAAGCTGAAAGGAAGATTGAGTCCTGAGGTATGTTTAGAAAATAAAAGACTCCATGACGTCTTGTGGTGAAAATGACATTTTGACTCCATTTTTTTTAGGCGGAAGAGTCCCAGCCATCGTACTGAAAACAAGAAAAGAAAGTCATGGTGAAATAACTTATAGGAAAAAGCGTGCTCTGGCAAAAATTACAATCCCAGTTGCTCTATCTCACCCTTATATCTTCATCTAAGGCAACCACAGGTTATCTCAATGACAAATAACACTAGAATCGTTTCTATTAACACATAATTTGTCGCTTACTGATAGGTGTCTGACAATTATGAACGTTTGTAATACTTAAAGGCAGAATTTCAAGACCCATCTAAATTGGTGCTTATTGGAATTGGCGAAAACTATCAAAATAATGTGAAAAGATAAAGCAACTTTTTTCTTTAATTTGAAAAAAAAGCCCATATAAAACTGAGTCGAAACACCTTTGAAACTTCCTGTGTCTCTGACTTATTTGCAGCAGTTGCAAGACATACATTTAGTCTTACTAAAAACTTTTTTTCATGGTGATCACTCAAAACTAAACAGATCTGTCTTTCCAATAATTAAAAAAAAATGTAGTTATAAGGCCAAAACTATTTGTTGGGGGAAAAGTTTGATTTCCTTAGAACTGAATATCGAGTAAACTGAGATTAGGTTAGGTTGATTGAATTTTA
Organism: Elysia marginata; assembly: GCA_019649035.1. Classification (NCBI taxonomy): domain Eukaryota; kingdom Metazoa; phylum Mollusca; class Gastropoda; family Plakobranchidae; genus Elysia; species Elysia marginata. The sequence continues at coordinate 198,559 of BMAT01005382.1, read as the reverse complement.
ACGTCTCTTTTCAACTATAAGGTTATACCAGAGACGGCTCTTGGGACAATTGAAAGCGTACTGCCACACTGTGATGTAAGGAGCAATTGCATACACCACACCCAGTCACATTATCCTGACACCGGACCGACCAGGCTTAACACTAAATCCATAATGCCAGACACTAGGCCGATCAGCTGCTAATACCAATTTTAAAGTCCTTGGTTTGACTCGGCCGGGTATCGAATCACGCACCTCCCGATCTCTGCGCGAGTGTCTTACTTAGCAACCTTTCTCTGCTTGTTGTAAGGAAAAATAGGTGGTCTCATCACCATCCAAGCTTCGGGTCTGGGAACAAAGCGTAGGTCTTGATTTTTTTTTTATGGCAATCTTATTCAATTAGGCTGAGCCACGAAAAGAGACTTTTTATCCCATTTGAAGTGAGGGAATAAAAGAAAAAAAAAACAGGGAAAAAACACCCACCCCCCCCTCCCCCTCCGAAGACCTAGCAGTTCAACCACAGGTCACAATAAATAAAGTACAAGAGAAACAACAAAGGAATATTCCTTTTCTTCCACTCCCAACAACATCATCATTTTCATAGTATAAAAACGGTGAAGACAAGATAATTGCTACAAAGTAAAGTAAAAAAAACGAGATTGTTTGATAATGGAAACAAAAAAGCGATGCAAACGTGTTAATTAAGTACATTGTGTGTGAAAAGTGATAAACTGGTTGCGGTACTTTAAAGTATAAAAAAACATTAAAAAACCATATCGCAAGGAGAAAAAATGCCATTTATAGCAGACATAGAATTCCAATACACGCCCTAACGTTATGAAGCAAAAAAAAAGTTTTTTTAATACTGCATTCATGTCAGATAGCACATAGGCCTACCTGGAACGAACATTATTTTACTGTGAATAATTTTTATATAAACCAATTTATTATGAGAAGTAACAAAAAAAAAACAAAAAAACTGACAAAATCACAAAGCAAGCGAAATAAAGAAAAAAACGACTAAAATGAACTCATCAATTGCATATTTGTCATGACTAGGTGCACCTTACATCCAAGACTCAACAAAACAAAAAAATTATAGTAATAAATGTAGTAAATAAGCAAAAATAAAACACAAAACGTCTTTATTTAGGCTCCATTAAAACTTGACCAAAACGTCCTGAGTTACAAAGATTCGAAAAGCTTGGACAGGGTTTTGTTGAGCAAACTTAATTAAGCCATATGAGAGTAACAGCTCCTCTCCATGTAAGCTTTTCAAGTGTTTTTTATGCAGAGAATGAGATGCTATGGCGACAAGAAAAAATTGAAAATTGACCACAAACTTTTCATCATGACAAACTCGGCCAAGCCAGCGAGTAAAAAAAGAAAGAAAAAAAGACGTAAAAAAATCTATGACTTTGATTAATGAAAATATAACATGTTGAGGACTAAGATAGACGATGATTTTTTTCCAAGTTCATTCATTACTCAAATATTACAGAGATGATAGATTAACAATGATGGTAGAAGAGCTCTGCTAATATCAGAAAAAAGGGTAGAACTAAAGAGTAATATTGGGGGTTCAATTTACAAGACTAGTTTTGATCCAACAAACAGAAACTACCAAGACTAGGTATTTTGCAAGCAGTAAAATTGATACAAAACTTCATGTGGACTATTATACGTGTCAAAATAAAAGAGTATTTACTTATAAATATAAAAACACTCAGCCTTGCATCGGCAGCTAAAAAGGTACAGAAATGTTCTTTTTGATTAATTTGTGGGGGAGCTTCAATATAAACAGATTTTGATATTTTCCCCATTATTTCAAACATTCTCAAAATGTATACATGCATCATGTGGAAAAAAAAAAAAAACCATGTCGCAAATAAACAAAAAAGGGCCAAAAAAACTTGTTTGATTTCAAAGTAAGGGGGAAAACAACACAGCCATGCAAGTGAAAAGAAGAAATTAAGTTCTTAACAACATGTTATTGTTTAAACTGTGAAATAAATAGTTGTAAAAAGTACAGTTGCTGGTTTGGGAATAAAACAATAGGTTTTAGCCATAGAGGTTGAACGGGTAAACTGGCATCACCTCAGTGGTTTGATTGTCATGTTGAGTTCTCAGACATCCACAAAATAAAAAAGAAACTTCAACAACAGTAACAAGAAGACACCAGAAAATAAAAAAAAGCAAAATATAACTTGAAATAGCAAAATTGTGTAGCAAACAGAAATTTTAACAATGTCATTCAATACTACTCAAGTTCGCAGTGTTAAGAAATTGAGAAAAATTGAGAGCGGAAAAAAAAAAAGTTCATTACAAAGTCACAACAGTGTAGATTTTTTAGTAAACTAAACTATGTACAAGAACTAATTACTCATAATAACAACCATAATTATTTCTGCCCAGCACAAACCAAACTCTGCAGAGTAAACCATATGAGAGATACTGTACTTGGTTTGTTCACGGCAGACTTTGTCATACATCAGGAAACCATTGGTGGTACAGTTCACGACCATGCATGAAAAGTTAGGCTTGTCTAAGCTACTTGTAGATAAACGTACTGTAATTATAAATGGCAAACATAAAGGCATAAGCACCCATTATGAA